>CM035406.1:74620915-74623415 GCA_020310875.1 Ceratopteris richardii | reverse complement strand
CTATCTATCTATCTATCTATCTATCTTTCTTTCTTTATTTCTTTCTATCTTTCTATCTATCAATCAATCTATCTATCTATCTATCTATCTATCTATCTATCTATCTATCTATCTATCTATCTATCTATCTATCTATCTATCTATCTATCTATCTATCTATCTATCTATCTATCTATCTATCTATCTATCTATCTATCTATCTGTATGTCTGTCTGTCTGTCTGTCCATCTGCCTATCTGTGTTTATATCTATCTATCTATCTATCTATCTATCTACCTATCTATCTATCTATCTATCTATCTATCTATCTATCTATCTATCTATCTATCTATCTATCTATCTATCTATCTATCTATCTATCTATAACATTGAGTCACAACAAAGGAGAACAAAGACATGTTCTCTATTCCTTTTTACCTAAAGACCATTATATCAAGCAATAAAGTGGGCATTTTACAATATCTAGAAAGCATCACTTGTTCTTGCTTGTAAATATTGTCACTAGAAGCTTGATCTCATATCCCAAGTAGTCAAGATAGATATTATAAAATTCTTGTTGCCATGAAAACTAGTTGTTCAGCACGATCAAGAATCCCACATCATGATCTTTGACAATAGATTAGAGTTGAAGGTACAAGTAAGAGTTCGGGAAGCTCCTTCATTACATCTATAACCCCTTTGTGTGGTTAAGATCCTCATTGAATGCTTGGCCATATTCACAGAATATGAAATACATTTCACAAAAGCATTCCCAAGAGAAGATAATAATCAACAAAATTATACTAAGAAACATTCACACATGATCAGAGAAATGCTCAAGATAAATCAAGCTGAACACAAAGTGGAAGCAGAACTCGACATTATATTTCTATGAAAATGATTTTTTACATTTCATGTGTTTTACAAGAGTAATATGAATCTACAATAGGAGCTGATCATAGCTTTCCTCAGGCTCAAGGATATTGGGATCCTCTGGAACATTAGAACACATATCCTGCCTCTCTTGCTCCAAGATTGGCTCTTCAAGGTCAGCCATGTCCCTCGGTTCATCTGTAAGTGGGGGAACAGGCTCCCTTGAAGCCGGTTGGAATCTCTCCGTGTCTGCAATGTGCTTCCTTCCAACCTCTTGGTCTTCATCTGGGAATTGATTCAGCCCATTGATTCTCATTCTAATGAAGCTAACTTGAGCATCATCCTTCTCCACAGCTATGCAGTGCCTGAACATCTTTAAGGAGCAAGCCAGAGTCGTTCCTGAAACAGCAGAAAACCACTTAGAGGCGTCAATCAACCATGACTAATGAAAATTGTGAAAATTGAAATTACTTGTGCCCGAGAAAAGGTCTAGGACCCAGTCATCATCATTGGAGAATAGCTGAAGCAATCTCATTATGAGCTTTTGTGGCTTCTCATAGGGGTTAACCAATGTCATGTCCCCATCTACATGACGAAGTTTCTTGGTAACAGCTGGGAACTTTGCAAAATTACTATCCTCCAAAGAGGAGACATAGTCAACTCTGCAAAATCAGTGACCATCTTCCGAATTTGAGGGTGTTTGAAGGGTTCATCATCATTAACTGATCCCAACATCCTAAATCCATAGGGTATGTCTGCTATGAGAAGGGAGAAATGTTTTCTAAGCACAACAGAACAAATATTATTTACATCACTACAGAATACATTGTAATATACAGGCCTAAGGGGGTCTAGGGGATTGGAGAAACATTTCAGATCAGGTTCATCATCAAAATCCATCTCCTTGGCTTTCAGTCTAGATTTCTCATGCCTTGCTCTTTGAATGTGAGCCAAGAATGCAGGGGGGCAATCATCTAGTAGCTCTACAGACTTACTTTTCTTTGGTTTTTGCAGAAAAAAGTGGAAAGACAATTAAATGAGCTCTTCAATACAGCAAACAAAACATAAGGAACCGATGCATGGCATCGATTTCGTGTGGGGGTAGATGCCAGGCATCGACTTTCTACTCAAAGTCGATGCCTGGCATCGACTTATGCCACGAGGTCGATGCCAGGCATCGACTTATGATGCATGTCGATGCCAGGCATCGACTTATGCCCCCAAGTCGATGCCAGGCATCAACTTTTGGCTGCAGGTCGATGCCAGACATCGAGTTTAGCAGTAAGTCGATGCTAGGCATTGAATTCGTAACTAAAAGCCTGGCATCAAATTGGTTAGGTGAATCAAGGCATCTAACCTAATAGCAAACCAAGCACAACCTCAGAAAGAGAACCTACCCAATCACGAAACAGGATAAAATATTCTGACAAAGCTTTGTAGGATGATGTGGTTGGATAGTCTGCTTGGACCTCTGTCCAAGAAAAGCAACCCCGCCTCTTCATCATCACCTCCTGAATCTTCATGTATACTTTATGACTACAGTCACAGAAATAAAAAAGAGACTAGGTTAGACCAGAAACATGGGAGGATGGAAAAAGGATCTGAGAATAACATACATACTTATTGAGCTCAGTCACCATCTCCTCCA
>CM035406.1:74590915-74593415 GCA_020310875.1 Ceratopteris richardii | reverse complement strand
GTGTTGGAGAAGAAATTGAAGAAGAGCAAATAGTCAGACAAGTGATCAATGGACTCAAAGCAGATGACAAGTGGGAGAGCTTTACCACTGCAATGGACTTGTACATGGACATCCAAGCACCTGATCTAACAACTCTGATTGGACAACTCTTTACACATGAAGCAAAGATTACAAAGAATGGAGAGCAATCAAAAGGTAACAATCCCTCTGCCCTATATACAGATAAGAAGTCTAAAGATAAGGGTAAAAGTAAGAAGGTTGATGAAGAAGGCTCTACCTCCCAAGCAAACTATGCAGGGAGAGGTAGATCATCTAGAGGTAGGGGCAGAGGAGGTAAGTCAGGTAGGGGGAGACCCTACAATCAATCTCCATGCAATATTTGTGGCTTATCTAATCATACTACAGATGAATGCTACAAAAACTACAAGAACCAAAGAGGAAGAGGTCACCAAAGAGGAGGATACTCCCAAGGCAGAGGCAGATTCAATCAATCTCAAGGCTACCATGGCTACAACAATAATTACAACAATAACTACAACAATAGCTACAATCACAATGGCAATTATCAAGGAGGATACAGGAACAGAAAGGATTACAACAATTATCAGAGGATCAAGATGATTCCTTGTTGATTATGAACATGACATCTAAATCAGGTATCAATGATGATCATTTGTTCTATATTGACTCAGGTTGTTCTAATCATGTAGCTGGGAATGTTGCCTTACTCTCTGATTTGGAAGAACCTAAAGGCAAGCACCAAGTGCAGACAGGTGATGACACTAAACATTCAGTGGTTAAAGTAGGTAATGTCAAAACAAGTGATGGTAATCAGAATTTGCTAAGCAGAGTATTGTATGTTCCAACAATCACCAAGAATCTGATGAGTGTAGGTCAGATTGTTGAAAAAGGTCTACAGGTCAGGTTCACTCAACATGGTGCATATGTGGAGGATCCAAGACATGGATTCAGAAGGATAGCCAAGGGAGAGAAATCAGGTAGACTATTTACCTTTGAACTTGAAGATACTAAGAATATTGCCTTGTACAACTATAAGGATCAAACCCTATCAGAATTAGAGATGTGGCACAAGAGATTGGGTCACATTGGAGAGAGGACCATAAAGCAAATGAGTAGGGATCAATGTGTGCTTGGGATACCTAATGTATCCAAGCAACACATGATATACAAGTGTGGGGCTTGTCAGTTTGGTAAGTCACACAGATTGCCATATACAAAAAAGGGTTTTATGCATGAAGACTACTTAGAATTGGTGCATACAGATGTTTGGGGACCAAGCAAGGAGCCATCCATATCTGGATCAAGGTACTATGTATCTTTTATTGATGACTATAGCAGATGGACTGTTTTGTACTTCATGAAACATAAAGATGAAGTATTTAATTGTTTCAAAAGGTATCTTGCATTAGTAGAGAATCAAACAGGTAGACATTTGAAGAGGTTAAGGTCTGATGGTGGTGGAGAATACTTCTCCAATGACTTTGAAGACTTCTTGCAGGAAAGAGGCATCAAGAGGGAGATTACCACAAGGTACTCACTGAACAAAATGGGGTAGCTGAAAGAAGGAATAGACTCATTGTGGAGACAGCTAGGTCTATGCTTAATGAGAAAAAATTACCAATTATCTTTGGGCAGAGAGGTGTATCTACTGCCACATACTTAATCAACAGGTTGCCATCAAGGACACTTGATGGAATGACACCCTATGAGGCTTGGCATGGTAAGAGACCATCTCTGGATCATTGCAAGATCTTTGGGTGTGTTGCATATGTGCATATTCCCTCACAGGTAAGGGGAAAGCTAGACCCTAAGGCTGAAAAGTGTATCTTTATTGGTTATGATTTGAATCAAAAGGATACAGGTTCTATAACCCCTCAAACAAAGGCTTCAAGGTAAGCAGAGATGTAATCTTTGATGAAAATGATTCATGGTATGATAATGAGTGCAGGAAAGTTAGCCTACCTTATGATATGGAAGAAGACTTTCCAAAGCTTGTCAGGCAAGAACCAACTCAGACTGAAGACACAAGCTCAGATGATGAAGACACCATCAACATTGAAGAATTCAAAGCTTGGAAATCCAAAGGGAAGATGAAGATGAAGCAACTTGAAGACAATCCAGAATCCTCAACTCAAGCTATGAGGAGATCTTCAAGGGAAAAGAAGAAACCTATTAGATATGGGTATGATACTTCACTTGTAACCAAGCACTCTGTATATCTTGCAAAGGATATCTTAAGTGAAGAACCAGGTACATTTGAGGAAGCTATTACTAAACCAGAATGGAAGGAAGCAATGGGATGAAGAAATGGAGGCTCTCAAGGAGAGTGATACTTGGGGACTTGGTACCCAAGAAGGACTCCATGAAGGTGATAGGATCCAGATGGATCTACAAACTCAAAAGGAACTCAGATGGTACAATAAGCAGGTACAAAGCTAGGTTGGTAGCCAAGGGTTTTGCACAAACCCAAGGCATTGAT
>CM035406.1:74572851-74580915 GCA_020310875.1 Ceratopteris richardii | reverse complement strand
TGAGTCACAACAAAGGAGAACAAAGACATGTTCTCTTTTTCTTTTTACCTAAATACCATTATATGAAGCAAAAAAGTGGGAATTTTATTGTTGGAGAAACACTCACTAATTAGACATATATTTGAAGGTCAAATCTTAGGAAGAAAACCCCATGCCTATGTGAAGGGACAAATTCACAAATGTATCATATTTGTAAAGTTAGTTCACTTTAGTTCTAGAAGTTTTTTAAAATCACGAGAATACGAAAATCTATATAAGTTAGTTTGTATCAACTGACGAGGAGAGAGAGAGAGAGAGAGCAAGAGAGAAGAAGTAGAAGAAGGAGTTCATTTTATACGACTGAGAATAGTCGAGCTTCTCTGAGTGAGAAAGCATCTGTAAAACTTCTGAGTTTTCATAGCTGTGAGAAAGAACTGAGTAAAGTTCTGTGTATGAGTCTCTCTCCATCATCTCCATGTTTGCCTACTGTGTGATGAATTCAAAAGTTCAAGTTTTCTGAGCAATTCGATGCCTGGCATCGAATCTTGGCTGATAAGTCATTTTTTCATTCTCTGTGTGTTAACTATTGTTGAATCTTCTAAAAATATGAAGTTTGTGGAGCAACTCGATGCCTGGCATCGAGTTCCAACATAAAATGGATGCCCGGCATCGACTTCTATCATATAAGTCATCTTCTTCATGTGTGTGTAAAATAGTGTGTTTCTGGTGCAGGAAAATAGCCAAAAAAAGGCCAAAGTCGATGCCTGGCATCGACTTGGACTGAAATTCGATGCTAGGCATCGAATTTTTTATTTTTGGACATCAGGAATACTAAAACAGGCAAGATTTCCAGTTTTGGAAGGTCATACAGGGTCATCTTGTGAGGGCCATAACTTGAGTTCTAGAGCTCCGTTTGATGCATATGATAGCTTGTTGGAAAGCTCTACTCTTCTAGTTTCAGCCTATAAAGTTTCATGGAGAAAGCATACTTGAGCTAGGAGAAATTAGCAAAATACTGAAGGTATGTCATTTCGGTGACTAGGAATTTCTGTAGAAGCAAAGTTCTCACTTTAAGCTATCATTTCTCAAAGTTTGGAGTGGCAATGAGTTAATGGTGACCATAGAGGTGTTCTAGTGTCACATTAATTCATTTCTTGTGGTGTTTTATACATCAACATTTACAATATCTAGAAAGCATCACGAGTCTTGCTTGTAAATATTGTCTTTAGAAGCTTGATCTCATATCCCAAGTAGTCAAGATAGATATACTAAAATTCTTGCTGCCATGAAAACTAGTTGTTGAGCATGACCAAGAATCCCACATCATGATCTTGGACAATAGATTAGAGTTGAAAAGGTACAAGTAAGAATTCGCGAAGCTCCTTCATTACATCTATAACCTCAACAAGCACAGATGATAGCTAATTAAAAGTTACTCGAAAATTAGAGTACATGTGTTGTAAAAATCAGAGCATTTTAACAAGGCAATTAAGATCATCCCCTTTGTATGGTTAAGATCCCCATTGAATGCCTGGCCATATTAACAGAATATGAAATACACTTCACAAAAGCATTCCCAAGAGAAGATAATATTCAACAAAATTATACTAAGAAACATTCACACATGATCAAAGAAATGCTCAAGATAAATCAAGCTGAACACCAAGTGGAAGCAGAACTCAAAATTATATTTCCATTAAAATGATCTTTTACATTTCATGTGTTTTACAAGAGTTATGTGAATCTATAATAGAAGCTGATCATAGCTTTCCTCAGGCTCAAGGGTATTGGTATCCTCTGGCACATTAGAACACCTATCTTGCCTCTCTTGCTCCAAGATTGGCTCTTCAGGGTCAGCCATGTCCCCAGGTTCATCTGCAAGTGGGGGAACAGGCTCCCTTGAAGCTGGTTGGAATCTCTCCGTATCTGCAATGTGCTTCCTTCCAACCTCTTGGTCTTCATCTGGGCATTCATTCAGCCCATTGATTCTCATTCTAATGAAGCTCACTTGAGCATCATCCTTCTCCACAGCTATGCAGTGCCTGAACATCTTTAAGGAGCAAGCCAGAGTCGTTCCTGAAATAGCAGAAAACCTCTTAGAGGCTTCAATCAACAATGACTAATGAAAATTGTGAAAATTGAAATTACCTGTGCCCGAAAAAAGGTCTAGGACCCAGTCATCATCATTGGAAAATAGCTGAAGCAATCTCATTATGAGTTTTTGTGGCTTCTGATAAGGGTTAACCAATGTCATGTCCCCAGCTACATGACGAAGTTTCTTGGTAACGGCTGGGAACATGAGCACATTTGAGATCCCATTCTCATTGCAATGCTCCCTGACTCTCCTTTTGCTAACTTCATCATAATAGCCAACTGTAATGCATTCAGTGGCGCTCACAAACCGATGCAAAGGAGTGTGATTTACGTTTGTCTTCACCCTGCAAAAAAGAACTATGAGTCACAGAGGGCATCATTAAAGCCATGGAGATAGAAAGAAGATTACTTACCAAGTGAGGCACTCCACAGCATGACATCTTGCCTTCAGAGCAGTTGAAACAGAGAAAGAGTGGTCTCTGCTATGGAAAATTACTATCCTCCAAAGAGGAGACATAGTCAACTCTGCAAAATCAGTGACCATCTTCCGAATCTGAGGGTGTTTGAAGGGTTCATCATCATTAACTGATCCTAACATCCTAAATCCATAGGGTATGTCCGCTATGAGAAGGGAGAAATGTTTTCTAGGCACAAAAGAACAAATATTATTTACATCACTACAGAACACATTGTAATATACAGGCCTAAGGGGGTCTAGGGGATTGGAGAAACATTTAAGATCGGGTTCATCATCAAAATCCATCTCCTTCGCTTTCAGTCTAGATTTCTCATGCCTTGCTCTTTGAATGTGAGCAAGGAATGCAGGGGGGCAATCATCTAGTACCTCTGTAGACTTACTTTTCCTTGGTTTCTGCAGAACAAATTGGAAAGACAATTAAAAGAGCTCTTCAGTACAGTAAACAGAACATAAAGAACGGATGTATGGCATCGATTTCTTGTTGGGGTAGATGCTAGGCATCGATCTTCTACTGAAAATCGATGCTTGGCATCGACCTTGGGACCTAAGTCGATGCCTGGCGTCGACTTTTGCCACGAGGTCGATGCCAGGCATCGACTTTTGTTGCAGGTCGATGCCAGGCATCGACTTATGCTTCAAGTCGATGCCAGGCATCGACTTATGCCCCCAAGTCGATGCCAGGCATCGACTTATGCTGCAAGTCGATGCCAGGCATCGACTTATGCCCCCAAGTCGATGCCAGGCATCGAATTATGCCCCCAAGTCGATGCCATGCAATGCATCAAATTGGTTGGGATGAAATATTCTGATAAGAGAACCTACCCAATCACGAAACAGGATGAAATATTCTGATAAGGCTTTGTAGGATGATGTGGTTGGATAGTCTGCTTGGACCTCTGTCCAAGAAAAGCAACCCAGCCTCTTCATCATCACCTCTTGAATCTTCATGTACACTTTATGACTACAAACACATAAATATAAAAGAGACTAGGTTAGACAAGAAGCATGGGAGGAGGGAAAAAGGATCTGAGAATAACATACATACTTATTGAGCTCAGTCACCATCTCCTCGAGGCTTAACTCCTTCGAGATTACCCTTGACAAAGTTGATATGATCAATGTATCATTCTTGATTCCTTGAAGGGCCCTCCATGGGGTCAGCTTCATGTCCTCAGGAGCCTCTTCAATTGAAAGGTCAACTTTCCTTCCCTTTCCCTTCAGATCAACTTGTGGGTCTGGCCTCGACTTTCGTTGCTTCTGGCCCTTGACCTCCTTGTGCTCCCACATTGTGAAAATTCTATCCTGAAGATCCCAGATCTCACCTGATCTGAATGCCAGTTGAAACCATGGATCATATTTCCTCAAAGCATCTGACTTTCTATTCTCATCCAATGCAATTCCAACCTCAATAAGGCATTGCTTTTGTAGATTGGGATGTATTCTCCCAGCTTCCTTCACAAGACAATCTTCGTATTCATGGTGGAAGAACCGAATTCTCTCTATGGAGGACATTTTCTGCCTGTAGTCATTGTCGTTGTTGTGATCCCAAGCAAGAAGCTTGGCTTCCTCAGTTGTAAGACCAGCATATATCTTACACTCTGCATACCTAAAAAAAAATGTAGTAGGGTGCTCCTTCACTAACTGTCTACGAGCCTCTGCAGAGTGTGAACCTCCAATCACATAATAAGTGTAATCCTCAAACAAACCCTCATTGAAATCCTCCACACAGCTGCACTCATTCGGATCCACCATGACAAGGAATGGCACAACAGTAGCATGAGGATTTATTTTCATTTTCTTCTTAAGATTCTGGACGTGCAAATTATGTGGCTCCCTGATCTCAAGGGGCCTCCTCCCTGTGACTGGATCCACTGGTGGCCTGTGGATAATATTAATCGGCAGGTGGAACAACTGCCCCTTCTTCACAACTTTTCTTCTAGCTATGTCCTCCCTCATCTTATTCTGCTCAGTGCGAAGCACACCAGATGCAAGCTCTCCACCAGGTGCAACAATTATGTCCCCAGAGCTAGAGCTTGAGTCAGAAAAGTCCTCTTCTGAAATTATCTTCTTTTTCTTTTGGGGCTTTTTCTGCACACTCTGCTTACCCCTTGCCTTTACAGGGGTCGTCTTCTTGTGCTGTGTTGGCATGATATTGCCCTGGATCCATGGCATCAGGTCCTTGATGAAATTCACTGAGTCTCTGCATATCTGAGCTAGCCCTTCTGGAACACAGCACTCTGGGCACAAGAAATCCATCTTGCATATGACATTTCTTAATCCTTTCGATGTCTCCACCAAGAAAAGCAGGTTGTCAGAATCTTCATCTTCATAATCCAGTTTGTAAACAAGTCCATACTGAAAACCTTGTGTTGTCGTGATCTTTCCTCTGCCATAGGCCCCTGCGAACACAAGGAGGACTGCATTCTTCTCTTCAACGTACTGAAGGCACCATTCGAGATTTGTCATGTCCCGAAGTGGACGATCTGTCCTCATGACCTCGGTCTCCCTAGACCTTTCCTTCATATTTGGATCCTCCACAGGAATTTTTATGCTACTCTGTCCACCTGAGGACATTCCTAGTGGGTTGCTGGCCTTCTCAGAGGATAATGGTGCAATAATTTTCTTTGGCTTTGCTTGGTGACCACTGCCTTTGTCACGTTGCTGGTCAGCAGAGCCCATGGTGACTCTGAGCTTCTTGATGGGCCTTTCATCCTTGTACTCCGCATCCCTGAAGGCACTTGGAAATATCAGATCAAACGTAAATGTGGTTTCAAAGGCCCAAGTCCATGCAAGGCATCGATTTTGAGCTTCAGGTCGATGCCAGGCATCGATGTTTAAGTGCATGTCGATGCCAGGCATCGACTTTGTGTGCAAGTCGATGCCAGGCATCGACTTGAGGGTGAAAGTCGATGCCAGGCATCGAGTTGGGGGTGCAAGAGTCGATGCTTGGCATCGACTTTTGGGCCCAAGTCGATGCTTGGCATCGACTTTTGGGCCAAGTCGATGCCTGGCATCGACTTTTACCCTCAAGTCGATGCCTGGCATCGACTTGCACACAAAGTCGATGCCTGGCATCGACTTGGGCACAAAAGTCGATGCCAAGCATCGACTTGGGCCCAAAAGCCGATGCCAAGCATCGACTTTGCACCCAAAAGTCGATGCCTGGCATCGACTTTTCAGTGCATGTTGATGCCGGCAAGTCGATGCTTGGCATCGACTTTTGGGCCCAAGTCGATGCCTGGCATCGACTTGCAATCCTAAGTCGATGCCTGGCATCGACTTACACCTTAAAGTCGATGCCAGGCATCGAGCTGTACATGCTTTGGATCCATATTTCTAGAGGTAAGAAAAATAAATACCTAGAAATCAGATATTTACACAGACATACAGAGGGAATCTTTATTTATGTTATGATTTTGTCTACCTCTTGGTACTTTTGCCAACATTCTTCTTCTCCATCAGACTTGGCTTGCTGGTATGCTGACCTCTGTGCTCCATGGCTGTCTGTGCTCTGCTGCTCTCTCTTGCTCGTGGATTTTGAAAATGCAAATGATCTCCTCCTCTGGTATTTATAGGCAATTGGGTAACTTGAACCAGAAACTAACTGGATCTAACTGAATGAGTCCACTTGCTAACTAAATCTGTCAACTTATCTAACCAGGGAATAGCACCCACACAAATAGGCTGTTTCAGAGCCACTTTAATGAAATATTCATAGACCCTTGCAACTATTTATATACATTTGCATAGAAATTACATTTCAATGGCAAGAGTATGGTATGTCCATGAGGATGTCTAAACTCATGTAGAGATTTGTTTCTAAGAATCTCTTTCTTGGGAGAAAACCAAGTCAAAGTTGTGTTAAATGTGGGAGACTAATGACATCTTTATAGTATTACCCTCCTCAATTTAGTTCATATTCACATTTATCTTGTAACTCAGTGTTGAAATGGAAAATCACTATGAATAAACATTCTAGTACAGAACCTTGCAACTATTTATATACATTTGCATGGAAATTAAACTTCAATGGCAACATTATGGTATGTACATGAGGATTTCTAATCTCATGTAGAAGTTTTTTCTTAGAGTCTGTTGCTTGGGAGAAAATTAGGTCTAAGTTGTGGAGATTAATGACATCTTTATAGTGTTATCCTCCACACTTTAGTTCATATTCACATTTATCTTGTAACACAATGTTGAAATGGAAAATCAATGTATGAATATACTTTCTGTGTGCCTCTTTTACACATAATTCTTTTTCAATATACTTTCATCTACCTCTTTGATATCTAGCCAAGACCACAATAAAACCTAATCCTTGAAATCTTAACCAAATGTAAAATTTCTTCTTGTATAGTGTTCAATGGCATAGCATATTCCAGTTGGAACTCAACTTGGATATATTCCAGTTGTAAAATTTCTTCTTGTAAAAATTCTCCAAACAATTTTATTATATATTCCTGTTGGAACTCAACTTGGATATATTTTGATTCATTCACAATGCTTAGACTGAATGACTCATATGTACTTAGAAATCAACTGTGTTTCTCATTTGAATCAAAAGTGAATCAAATCTTTGGTTCCCTTATTAGTGTATATTTGAGTAATTAAGTGATTTGATGTAATTTGATGTTTTATGTTATTTAATGTACTTTAATAAGCTTTTGATTTCATATCTTCTTGATGTGACATTTGATGTGACATCTTCACTTGATCTCGGATTTCTACTTATTTAAAAAGGTCATTCATCTTCAGTCTTCTGTGAACTCAGTGAAGATGAGCTCAATCTTTTCAGTGGATGCTTGGGCATCAGCTTCCTCTGCTCATATTGATTCATTGTTCTCAGTTGAACCTTTCCAGAGAAGTGATGATCCCTATGATTTAGAACGTGCTGATGATTCCATGTTTTCTGTTGAGTCATTTAAGTTATCCAATTCACAGTGCAATGCTGCTCAACCAAATGCACCTCTTGATCTCCCATCTGATCCAACCATTGATCTCCCTTCTGACTCAAGTGCATGTGGAGCAACAAAAAAGCAAAGAAAGCTCAATCTACGATTTAAAAGAAGGTCTCGTGAAGTAAGTCGAAAAAGATTTAAATTTCTTACTTCAGATAGACAGATTGCATTGGATATTGTGAAGCATTGTTGTGGTTTGAAATGCTTGTATAATTTAGGGATGAAGAAACTAAAGCACATAAGAGAAAAATTCCTCCATTTAGATAGTGAAAGGCAAGATATATACCTTGTTTCTTGCATGCAAATGATTGAGGATAACATGTCAGTAATGCGTGTTGGTTTTGAATATTTCTTTACTCAAGGGATGCCATGCTGTAGGGCTGCATTTAAAATTGCAATGGGTGTAGGAAATTTTAGAATACATAGGGTTCAACAAGGGTTTTTGAATGGGGATCTCATTTTGGATACGTTCCATGTTGGGACCAAAGGATCTGTTGGACGTCATGCAATGAATTGGATGATGAACTATTTTAGCTTGCATTGTGAAGTTAT
>CM035406.1:74552851-74560351 GCA_020310875.1 Ceratopteris richardii | reverse complement strand
ATAGATAGATAGATAGATAGAACAACGAGTCGTAAGAAACGAGAACTATGTCGTAAAAAGAGAACACTCCCGTCAAAAATCAAGCAAATGGCAGCTTATGTTTGGGATTCCTTTATACCAGTATACATATATTACAAAAATGAGGTGAAAACATGGGATTTTTTGACATTTTTTGACATTTTTTGTCATTTTCTCATTAAAAAAGAGCTCAAAATGTAGTCAAAATTTCACTATATAAGGCATTGAGATGTCCAAAATCTATATGATAAGACATTGACATGTCCAGAATTATAATGATTAGACATTGACATGTCTAAAATCTATATAAAGAATGTAGAACTGAATAGTTCTTATACAAAAATAACATTTTAGACATATTTTTAATGGGTGGATATCTGATTCTTATTCAAAATTGCTACAAAACATGGTTTCATTAACCAAACTACTTCGAGGCATTTGCATAAGCACTAAAAATGTCTGAGAGCTTCAATGCAACTCACAACTATGTCGATCTATGTATACAGCCTCATCATCTGATGCACTTGATTCACTCTCATACTGTAGAGAGGTCTCTTCTTCTTCTTCTATATCCACAAGAGCTCTATCTTCATCCACGTACATACCAAATTTTGCAGGATCATGCACAACTCTTCTTGTTTGCCTATGATTTCCTATACCACATACATCTGGAAGCTTTTGTTTTATCATGTTGATGGTTGCTTTCCCAAGTGACTTGTTTTTGTCAAGGAAAAATCATAAACAAGATTATCTACATCATCCATTTTAAGAGTGGATGTGCTTCGAATATCCTTTTTCTTTTTTGAACCTGTTAGTTTAGTATCACACACCATTTCTAAGTTATATTTACCTCTGAATGCATTACTACTTTTAGTGTAATACCAGTGTACCATCAAAGCCTCTATTCTTCTCTCATCAATATCTTTAGTTATCTCTAAAACCTTTGCAATCGAAAATGGTCTGGTAGCCTCATCACCATCAGCAAGTACTGCAATAAGTGTTCCAACATTTATCTCTATTAAATTTCCTTGCCATCTTGCTTCTGCCTATTTTGTCATCCTTGGGCCTACATAAATATTTCTTTCTGGTGGATGTATAAAATTTTGAAGTGCATATGCATTACATGCTTGGGCCACATTCACGGATCTTTGTGTACAAAAATCCCATGTGAATGGAACATCAACTGGCCAGTGACCTGCAATTGTATATTGTATAATCTCTTCTTGATGATTGAAAAAGTCCTCCCACCAAGATACATCTTGATCTCCAACATATTTTTTTGCACGCTCAATATGTCTCTTCTTTTCAATGAGTGCATGCATCCAACTTTTACTTTGACCAACCACATTTCCACATCTTTCTGTATTGTTTTTATCTTCATATGGTGATTGTTCTGCACCATACACTGTTACAGTAGACAAATTAGGCACCTGCAATAAGAATTTGCATCCCTCTTTAGGCTCCCACCCAAGAGAAGATGAATACTGCTTTGCAAATAAAAGGGTTATTTCATAAACCCTCCTCATCAAGAATACATGGTTGAAACTAATATTGTGCAATGGAGCCAAAACCTTAGCACTGTTATCAAGGCCCATTAAGCAAAAGTGCTTAAAGTCATAAATCTGTGTGAGGTGTTGAACTTCTGGTTTTGGAGTATATGCTTCTGAAATCAGCTCAGATAAAAACGGAAGAGTAAAAGCATTGCTACATGCCAACTTCTTAGAGAAAGTACTGAACATTTGATCAATGTGATCATGAGTGTGGCCAACCAAAAGGAAATTTACCTTAACCTTCTGAAATACCTGTTTTTCAACAAGCATGCTTAAATATCCAAAGACTCTAGAATTTTTATTCTCTCTTGCAGTATTATCTAGTTGCAAATATAGAGTTGGTGGCAAAAGACCCTTCCATGATTGCAAAACACGATGAATGACAGTAACTGTAAGGTTTGGATCATTATGCACATTCGGATATGTGAAGAAAACCTTGGACATTACAGTTCCATTGCATACCAAAGCACCAACCAAATGCATTTGCACAAGGACTTCATCTCCAATGTCCTTAAGGATGCGATAAAAATGTGGCAAACAAGTTTTTTTTTTATCCATACCATCGATCAACAAACACATATAACGCTCTTGATTTTTGAGTGCTTTACTTCGATGATGAATTGCTTTCTTTCTCTCTAAAGCTTGACTCTCACGATGGTTGTTAAGAAGGTTTTTAAAATTATGCTTTTCCTGTGGTGTTGTAGCCCCTTTTGCCATGTTTTTCAAAGTGGCGCAAACTGAACATTCACCCATTCTAACTTTACGAGGAATAGAAACATTGTGAAACTCTTCTTTCCATAATCGAGTGAAGTGATGATACAACACATACTTCTCATTTCTATTTTCCATGTCTTCTCTATATATTTGAAATATCTCTCGACGAGTAAAGTTATCTGACAAGTGCAACCTTCCAGTTGTAGGCATAACCTCACAATGCAAGCTAAAATAGTTCATCATCCAATTCATTGCATGACGTCCAATAGATCCTTTGGTCCCAACATGGAATGTATCCAAAATGAGATTCCCATTCAAAAGCCCTTGTTGAACCCTATGTATTCTAAAATTTCCCACACCCATTGCAATTTTAAATGCAGCCCTACAGCATCGCATCCCTTGACTAAAGAAATATTCAAAACCAACACGTGTTACTGACATGTTATCCTCAATCATTTGCATCTGAGAAACAAGGTATATATCCTGCCTTTCACTATCTAAATGGAGGAATTTTTCTCTTAGGTGCTTTAGTTTCTTCATTCCTAAATTGTACAACCATTTCAAACCACAACAATGCTTCACAATATCCAATGCAATCTGTCTATCTGAAGTAAGAAATTTAAATCTTTTTTGACTTAATTCACGAGGCCTTCTTTTAAATCGTAGATTGAGCTTGCTTTGCTTTTCCGTTGCTCCACATGCACTTGAGTCAGAAGGGAGATCAATGGTTGGATCAGATGGGAGATCAAGAGGTGCATTTGGTTGAGCAGCATTGCACTGTGAATTGGATAACTTAAATGACTCAACAGAAAATATAGAATCATTAGCACGTTCTAAATCATAAGGATCATCACTTCTGTGGAAAGGGTCAACTGAGAACAATGAATCCAAAACTGTATCAATATGAGCAAAGGAAGCTGATGCCCAAGCATCCACTGAAAAGATTGAGCTCATCTTCACTGAGTTCACAGAAGACTGAAGATGAATGACCTTTTTAAATAAGTAGAAATCCGAGATCAAGTGAAGATGTCACATCAAATGTCACATCAAGAAGATATGAAATCAAAAGTTCATTAAAGTATATTAAATAACATTAAACATCAAATTACATCAAATCACTTAATTACTCAAACATACACTAATAAGGGAACCAAAGATTTGATTCACTTTTGAAATGAGATACACAGTTGATTTCTAACTAGATATGAGTCATTGAGTCTTAGCATTGTGAGTGAATCAAAATATATCCAAGATGAGTTCCAACTGGATTAGATATTAAAATTGTTTGGAGTAGTGCCATTGAAGACTATACAAGAAGAAATTTTACCTTTGGTTAAGATTTCAAGGATTAGGTTTTATTATGGTCTTGGCTAGATCTCAAAGAGGTAGATGAAAGTATATTAAAAAAGAATTATGTGTAAAAGAGGTACACAAAAATGTATATGCAAGAAGTATATGGAAAAGTATATGTAAGAATTATATGTAAGAATTAAGTATATGCTTGTTACAGAAGATTTTCAAATGAATTTTGAATCTACGATTTTTGTGAATGTTGGATGCAAAGACAATGAGTGACGTTTGAAATTACCAAGCTATTTTGTTGAAATTTACCAACATATTTTGTCGAAATTACCCCAGAGCTCTTTACTTGAAAGTTTACTCATACATTGATTTTCCATTTCAACAATGTGTTACAAGATAAATGTGAATATGAACTAAAGTGAGAAGGATAACACTATAAAGATGTCATTAATCTCCCATATTCAACACAACTTAGACTTGATTTTTTCCCAAGCAAGAGATTCTAAGAAAAAATTTATACATGATATTAGACATCATCATGTACATACCATACTCTTGCCATTGAAGTGTAATTTCCATGCAAATGTATATAAATAGTTGCAAGGTTCTATGAATATTTCATTAAAAAGGCTCTGAAACAGCCTATTTGTGTGAGTGGTATTTCTTGGTTAAATAAGTTGATAGATATAGTTAGCAACTGGACTCATTCAGTTAGATCCACTTATTCCCTGGTTGAAGTTACCCAATTGCCTATAAATAGCAGAGGAGGAGATCATTCTCATTTTCAAAATCCACGAGCAAGAGAGAGCAACAGAGCACAGACAGCCATGGAGCACAGAGCTCAGCATACCAGCAAGGCAACTCTGATGGAGAAGCAGATGGTTGGCAAGAGTACCAAGAGGTAGACAAAATCATACCATAAAAAAAGATTCCTAAAAGATTCCTTTTGTATGTTTGTGTAAATAGTCTGCTTTCTAGGTTTTTATTTTTCTTAGCTCTTAAAATATAGATCCAATGAGGGTACAGCTCGATGCCTGGCATCTACTTTTAGGTGTAAGTCGATGCCAGGCATCGACTTGAGGGTGCAAGTCGATGCCAGGCATCGACTATTAGGTGCAAGTCGATGCCAGGCATCGACTTGAGGGTGCAAGTCGATGCCAGACATCGACTTTTCCATGCAAGTCGATGCCTGGCATCGACCTACACGTAAAAGTCGATGCCTGGCATCGACTTGCACGTAAAAGTCGATGCTTGGCATCGACTTGCACACAAAGTCGATGCCTGGCATCGACTTGCACCTAAAAGTCGATGCCTGGCATCGACTTGCCTGGCATCGACTTGCCTGGCATCGAATTTGGCCTGAAAGTCGATGCCAGGCATCGACTTTAGGGCACAAAGTCGATGCCAGGCATCGACTTTCAGGTGCAAGTCAATGCCAGGCATTGGTCACCAAGCAAAACCAAAGAAAATTATTGCATCCTTATCCTCTAAGAAGGCCAGCAACCCAGTTGGAATATCCTCTGGTGGACGGAGGAGCATCAAAATTCCTGAAGATGATACAACTATGAAGGATAGGTCAAGGGACGTAGAGGTCTTAAGGACAGATCGTCCACTGTGAGACATGACAAATCTGGAGTGGTGTCTTCAGTATGTTGAAGAAAAGAATGTAGTCCTTCTTGTGTTCGCAAAGGCATATGGGAGAGGAAAGATCACGACAACACAAGGTTTTCAGTATGGCCTTGTGTACAAACTGGATTATGAAGATGAGGATTCTGATAACCTCGTTTTCTTGGTAGTGACATCCAAAGGTTTAATAAATGTTATATGCAAGATGGATTTCTTGTGCCCAGAGTGTTGTGTTCCAGATGGGCTAGCTGAGATATGCAAGGACTCATTGAATCTTATCAAGGACTTGATGCCATGGATCCAGGGCAACATCATGCCAACAAAACAGAAGATGACCCCTGTAAAGGAAAGGGGTAAGTAGAGCGTGCAGAAAAAGTTCTAGAAGAAAAAGAAGAGAATTGCAGAAGAGGAGTCTTCTGACTCAAGCTCTAGCTCTGAGGATATAATTGTTGCGCCTAGTGGAGAGCTTGCCTCGGGTGTTCTTGGTACTGAGCAGAACAAGATGAGGGAGGACATAGCTAGAAGAAAAGTTGTGAAGAAGGGGCAGTTGTTCCACCTGCCAATCAATATCATCCACAGGCCACCAATAGATCCAGTCACAGGGAGGAGGCCCCTTGAGATCAGGGAGCCACACAATTTGCACGTGCAGAATCTTAAGAAGAAAATGAAAATAAATCCTCATGCTACTGTTGTGCCATTCCTTGTCATGGTGGATCCAAATGAGTGCAGCTCTGTGGACGAGTTCAATGAGGGTTTGTTTGAGGATTATACTTATTATGTGATTGGAGGTTCACACTCTGCAGAGGCCCGTAGACAGCTAGTGAAGGAGCACCCTTCCACATTTTTCTTTAGGTATGCAGAGTGTAAGATATATGCTGGTCTTACAACTGAGGAAGCCAAGCTTCTTGCTTGGGATCACAACAATGACAATGACTACAGGCAAAAAATGTCCTCCATAGAGAGAATTCGGTTCTTCCACCATGAATATGAAGATTGTCTCGTGAAGGAAGCTGGAAGAATACATCCCAATCTATGAAAGCAATGCCTTATTGAGGTTGGAATTGCACTGGATGAGAATACAAAGTCTGATGCTTTGAGGAAATATGATCCATGGTTTCAACTGGCATTCAGATCAGGTGAGATCTGGGATCTACAGGATAAAATTTTCACAATGTGGGAGAACAAGGAGGTCAAGGGCCAGAAGCAACGGAAGTCGAGGCCAGACCCACAGGTTGATCTCAAGGGAAAGGGAAGGAAAGTTGACCTCTCAATTGAGGAGGCTCCTGAGGACATGAAGCTGACACCATGGAGGGCCCTTCAAGGAATCAAGGATGATACATTGATTATATCAAGTTTGTCAAGGGTAATCTCCAAGGAGTTAAGCCTGGAGGAGATGGTGATTGAGCTCAATAAGTATGTATGTTATTCTCAGATCCGTTTTCCCTCCTCCCATGTTTCTGGTCTAACCTAGTCTCTTTTTTATTTCTGTGACTGTAGTCATAAAGTATACATGAAGATTCAGGAGGTGATGATGAAGAGGCTGGGTTGCTTTTCTTGGACAGAGGTCGAAGCAGACTATCCAACCACATCATCCTACAAAGCTTTATCAGAATATTTTATCTTGTTTTGTGATTGGGTAGGTTCTCTTTCTGAGGTTATGCCTGGTTTGCCATTAGGTTAGATGCCTTGATTCACCTAACCAATTTGATGCCAGGCTTTTAGTACGAATTCGATGCTTGGCATCGACTTACTGCTAAATTCAATGCCTGGCATCGACCTGTAGCCAAAAGTCGATGCCTGGCATCAATCTCCTAGCATAAGTTGATGCTTGGCATCGACTTGGGGGCATAAGTTGATGCCTAGTATCGACCTCGTGGCATAAGTCGATGCCTAGTATCGACCTCGTGGCATAAGTCGATGCCAGGCATCGATTTATTTCCCAAGGTCGATGCCAAGCATCGACTTTCAGTAGAAAGTCGATGCCTGGCATCTACCCACACACGAAATCGATGCCATGCATCGATTCCTTATGTTTTGTTTGCTGTATTGAAGAGCTCATTTTATTGTCTTTCCACTTTTTTTGCAGAAACCAAAGAAAAGTAAGTCTGCAAAGCTAGTAGATGATTGCCCCCATGCATTCTTCGCTCACATTCAAAGAGCAAGGCATGAGAAATCTAGACCGAAAGCCAAGGAGATGGATTTTGATGATGAACCTGATCTAAAATGTTTCTCCAATCCCCTAGACCCCCTTAGGCCTGTATATTACAATGTATTCTGTAGTGATGTAAAT
>CM035406.1:74537851-74540351 GCA_020310875.1 Ceratopteris richardii | reverse complement strand
CAGGCATCGACTTGAGGGTGCAAGTCGATGCCAGGCATCGACTATTAGGTGCAAATCGATGCCAGGCATCGACTTGAGGGTGCAAGTCGATGCCAGACATCGACTTTTCCATGCAAGTCGATGCCTGGCATCGACCTACATGTAAAAGTCGATGCCTGGCATCGACTTGCACGTAAAAGTCGATGCTTGGCATCGACTTGCACACAAAGTCGATGCCTGGCATCGACTTGCACCTAAAAGTCGATGCCTGGCATCGACTTGCCTGGCATCGAC
The DNA here is from genome assembly GCA_020310875.1 of Ceratopteris richardii. Lineage (NCBI taxonomy): Eukaryota > Viridiplantae > Streptophyta > Polypodiopsida > Polypodiales > Pteridaceae > Ceratopteris > Ceratopteris richardii. The sequence goes on along the minus strand of CM035406.1, from coordinate 74,540,078 downwards.
TTGCCTGGCATCGAATTTGGCCTGAAAGTCGATGCCAGGCATCGACTTTAGGGCACAAAGTCGATGCCAGGCATCGACTTTCAGGTGCAAGTCAATGCCAGGCATTGGTCACCAAGCAAAACCAAAGAAAATTATTGCATCCTTATCCTCTAAGAAGGCCAGCAACCCAGTTGGAATATCCTCTGGTGGACGGAGGAGCATCAAAATTCCTGAAGATGATACAACTATGAAGGATAGGTCAAGGGACGTAGAGGTCTTAAGGACAGATCGTCCACTGTGAGACATGACAAATCTGGAGTGGTGTCTTCAGTATGTTGAAGAAAAGAATGTAGTCCTTCTTGTGTTCGCAGGGGCATATGGGAGAGGAAAGATCACGACAACACAAGGTTTTCAGTATGGCCTTGTGTACAAACTGGATTATGAAGATGAGGATTCTGATAACCTCGTTTTCTTGGTAGTGACATCCAAAGGTTTAATAAATGTTATATGCAAGATGGATTTCTTGTGCCCAGAGTGTTGTGTTCCAGATGGGCTAGCTGAGATATGCAGGGACTCATTGAATCTTATCAAGGACTTGATGCCATGGATCCAGGGCAACATCATGCCAACAAAACAGAAGATGACCCCTGTAAAGGCAAGGGGTAAGCAGAGCGTGCAGAAAAAGTTCTAGAAGAAAAAGAAGAGAATTGCAGAAGAGGAGTCTTCTGACTCAAGCTCTAGCTCTGAGGATATAATTGTTGCGCCTAGTGGAGAGCTTGCCTCGGGTGTTCTTGGTACTGAGCAGAACAAGATGAGGGAGGACATAGCTAGAAGAAAAGTTGTGAAGAAGGGGCAGTTGTTCCACCTGCCAATCAATATCATCCACAGGCCACCAATAGATCCAGTCACAGGGAGGAGGCCCCTTGAGATCAGGGAGCCACACAATTTGCACGTGCAGAATCTTAAGAAGAAAATGAAAATAAATCCTCATGCTACTGTTGTGCCATTCCTTGTCATGGTGGATCCAAATGAGTGCAGCTCTGTGGACGAGTTCAATGAGGGTTTGTTTGAGGATTATACTTATTATGTGATTGGAGGTTCACACTCTGCAGAGGCCCGTAGACAGCTAGTGAAGGAGCACCCTTCCACATTTTTCTTTAGGTATGCAGAGTGTAAGATATATGCTGGTCTTACAACTGAGGAAGCCAAGCTTCTTGCTTGGGATCACAACAATGACAATGACTACAGGCAAAAAATGTCCTCCATAGAGAGAATTCGGTTCTTCCACCATGAATATGAAGATTGTCTCGTGAAGGAAGCTGGAAGAATACATCCCAATCTATGAAAGCAATGCCTTATTGAGGTTGGAATTGCACTGGATGAGAATACAAAGTCTGATGCTTTGAGGAAATATGATCCATGGTTTCAACTGGCATTCAGATCAGGTGAGATCTGGGATCTACAGGATAAAATTTTCACAATGTGGGAGAACAAGGAGGTCAAGGGCCAGAAGCAACGGAAGTCGAGGCCAGACCCACAGGTTGATCTCAAGGGAAAGGGAAGGAAAGTTGACCTCTCAATTGAGGAGGCTCCTGAGGACATGAAGCTGACACCATGGAGGGCCCTTCAAGGAATCAAGGATGATACATTGATTATATCAAGTTTGTCAAGGGTAATCTCCAAGGAGTTAAGCCTGGAGGAGATGGTGATTGAGCTCAATAAGTATGTATGTTATTCTCAGATCCGTTTTCCCTCCTCCCATGTTTCTGGTCTAACCTAGTCTCTTTTTTATTTCTGTGACTGTAGTCATAAAGTATACATGAAGATTCAGGAGGTGATGATGAAGAGGCTGGGTTGCTTTTCTTGGACAGAGGTCGAAGCAGACTATCCAACCACATCATCCTACAAAGCTTTATCAGAATATTTTATCTTGTTTTGTGATTGGGTAGGTTCTCTTTCTGAGGTTATGCCTGGTTTGCCATTAGGTTAGATGCCTTGATTCACCTAACCAATTTGATGCCAGGCTTTTAGTACGAATTCGATGCTTGGCATCGACTTACTGCTAAATTCAATGCCTGGCATCGACCTGTAGCCAAAAGTCGATGCCTGGCATCAATCTCCTAGCATAAGTTGATGCTTGGCATCGACTTGGGGGCATAAGTTGATGCCTAGTATCGACCTCGTGGCATAAGTCGATGCCTAGTATCGACCTCGTGGCATAAGTCGATGCCAGGCATCGATTTATTTC
>CM035406.1:74487851-74500351 GCA_020310875.1 Ceratopteris richardii | reverse complement strand
TTTCACACTCCTTGCACCCTTTCCTTGTCCTATCTCTATGGTCACAAAGGGACATCGGTCAATGACTTGAGAAGTAATTATGCCTGAGTGTTGGCACATATCCATGTGATATTTTGGGGCTTTTGAGTTGACATCTAGGCCTAGTCACCTTAACTTATTTCGCCTAATACCCTCTCTTGCCTCTGCCTGTGCTTCTTCCCTCACCCTTAACTCCTGTTCTTTTCACCTCTTAGCAGTGTTGAGTCTCGTAAGCATATCCTCTGTAAGAGGTTCTTGGTATAACTTGACTCTACATCCACTAATATAGTTTGGCAAGATATCTCCTTCTAGAGTGGATCTTATTTGTGCTCTCGGCTTGTCCGTTAGCTTGTGGATGATAGGGGGCGGAATTCTTATGTATCACCAAGAATTCTTGGAGAAGATTTTCAATGACTTCGTTCAAGAAGTGTGTGCCTCTATCGCTCACTAACTCTATTGGCAGCCCATATCTCGTGAGCACATTCTCGAATAAGAACTTAGCCGTAGTCTGAGCATCATTCTTTGTCGTGGCTTTCACTTCTACCCACTTTGTAAGGTAATCAGTGGCGACAATAATATACTCTGCATGGGAGTTTCTAGCTAGGGGTTAATAGGACCTATGAAGTCTAAGCCCCACTTCGAAAATGCACGCCCTCCCATCATTGGCCTCAAAAGCATCTCATCTTTTCTAACTGGATATTGTGCACGTTGGCATGTGTCACATTTCTTCACATAGGTATGTGCATCCATATGGAGAGTAGGCCACCAAAGTCCTGAGAATAGAATGGTCTTGATCACTCGGCCAGGACCAAAATGCTCACCTGCAACACCACTATGTGCAGTCTCTAAGACCTTTAAATAGTCTAATTCATGAACGCACACTCTTAAGTAACCATCTTTGCCTCTTTGGTATAGGTTGTCTCCTACTAAGGCATAGCCTTGAGCCTCTTGCTCCATGCTTCGTCTTCTTGCTAGACTAGCCTCTTTGGGTAATCTTCCCGACCTCATAAACTCTACCAATGGAGCACTCCAATCTGGAATTAATGACACTTGATAAAGGGTCGCATGCTCCACTGGGGGTTTCTCTCTGCACATTGGAAAATTCTTAATCCATACATGTATTTCTTTGTCCATGCTAGGCCAATACACTCCTAAACGCTTCATATTCTGCAATGTTTGTTGTTTAGAATAGTGATTTCCTAGCAATCCTTCATGAGCTTGCTGCAACCAACTACTATGTTCATCATCCTCGACACAACAAGCTAATACACCCTCAGTATCTTGTTTGTACATGCTTCCTGCCAATATGTGATATTTTTGTGATTTTACAATTTCTTCTTGTGATGTTTTCACAATCTTATTTGTAGGGCCAACGGTTAGGACTGGTACCAACTTATTTGCCCATTTAGGAACAACTTCTAAATTGAACAGATAAGCATCGGGTAATTCATCAGACACTCCTTGCGGTGACTCTCCTGAAGTGATGCGAGAAAGGTGATCTGCCCGAAGGGGTTCTACCTTTCTAGACAATAACTTCAAAGTCATATTCCATTATTAAGAGGAACCATCTTACTAAGCATCCAATATTGCAAGGTTTATTGACCAAATATAACAAAGCTTGATGATCAGTGAACAACTTGAATTTATTAGCCAATAAATAGTGCCTAAACTTCTTGACAGCATATACCATGCCTAAGCCTTCTCGCTCGGTTGTGGTATAATTTCTTTCAGCTGGGTGTAGTTGTCTACTAGCATATGCTATGGGCAAATCTAAATTTCCTTCACCTGTGGGTTGTGCTAGCACACATCCTATGGCATGATTGGATGCATCCACATGGACATGGAATGGTTTATTCCAATCAGGAGTGGTCAGTATTGGTGTTGTGCACAAACATTTCTTCAGTTCATTGAAAGAATTCTCGCATTCGTCATTCCACTCAAAATTAGACAACAAGGCATAAAGGGGTCTAGCTATGATCGCGTACATGTGGATAAACCTATGGTAATATCCACAATGGCCCATAAAGGCTTGTACCTCCTTAACATTCCTTGGCCTTGGTAGTTCCGCTATGGCTCATACCTTATCTTCATCTGTTGAGATTCCATTCTTAGAAACAATGTGACCTAAGATTTTACCTTGACACACCATGAACACACACTTTTCTGGGTTCAGACACACTCGATATTCTCTACACTTGTTGAAGATTTGTATGAGCTCAGGGATGTGAAATCTTCTTTCTTGGGAATGAGCACATAAATCATCCACATACACTTCTAAGCTCTTCTACAAGAACTCTTTGAAGACATGACACATGAGCCTTTGGAATGTTGCAGGTGCATTGGTGAGCCCAAATGGCATCACACGAAATGCAAAGATTCCCCACTCTGTGGCAAAAGTTGTTTTGTGTTGATCTTCTGGGGCAATGGCTACTTGATTGTAAACAGAAAATCCATCAAGGAAGCTATAAACTTCCTTGCCTGCAAAAAGCTCCAATAGGTTTTCTGTGATTGGAAGTGGATAACTATCTCTAATCGTAGTGGCATTAACTTTTTTAAGGTTAATATGTACTCGCAACTTCTCGTTCTTCTTGGGCACCACCACAATGGGGGACACCTATTCAGTATGCTCAATCTCATAGATAAATCCAGCTTCAATCAGCCTATCAATTTCTTCTTTTATCTTGGCTGCATAAGTGTCATTATATGTGTAGGGCTTCTGTTTTGGTGGGCTTGGCATCAGCAGTCATGGGGATAGTATGAGAGGAAATTCTTGGATCTACCCCTCTCAAGTCTCTATAGTGTCACACAAACACATCCCTATATTCCCTTAATAGAGCTACAAGCTCCATTTCTTCTCTTGCACTTAGGTCATCTCCTATATATGTGCATCTTTCTTCGTTCTCTTCAATGGTCACTACAATCTTCTTGGTCTTTTCTTTATTATCATATGATTCTCCTATGATGGCCTCTCTCTTAGGCATTCATACCAAAATTTTGCGGTCGTCAACTTCATATTTCTTGAAGTTTTCTTGTACTTCAAACAATGATTCCTCCTCTTCTTGTTTCACTGTTTTTCTTTTCTTTTTCTTTTGGACGCTCTCACTTCCATCCTTTGAATTTACCGTTTTAATACTTGTGAGAGGTTCTTCTTCTTTCTGGGTGAACACTCCTATATCTTCTAGATAGTGCTGCTCTGAGTTAAAGCAACTATCCATCACAATAGACTCCAGATCATCGTCATTCTCTTCTTCTTCTATGACATCACTAGGGTCACATTCTTCTAGCAAGGGCTGACACATGAACACTGAAATATCATAACCCTCCTCATCACAATGAGGTGTCCATTGTTTTTCATTGACAGCAATGTCCATGGTGGCTAAGATTTCTGGCCAGCCATGAGGCTCAAATTCCTCATCTTGAAAGATCATCGGTGTGTAGGCTGGCTCTCACTGGTCTATCTCCTGGCGAAGTTCCTTCTTCTCTTGCCTTTAAACGTTTTTCCTCTTCCTCTACGACCTTGCACATCCACAAATGAGTATCTTCATGCAACCATGATGGATCAGGTGAACTTTCAGAATGCACAGAGATGGAATCTTCTTTCACTTTGTGGATAGAATTCCACTGTAGGGATGGTACATCTCTGAAGGATTAATCCTTCAAGTTGACCTTGGTGGTGACACCTAAGTGCTGTAAGTACAAGGAGTTGGTTCCCCAATCCTGTACTATTTGCAATTGTCATAGGAAGGGTCTTCCTAGGATCATCTCATAGACATTATTTTTCTCAAAGTCACATATAGAAAATGTGTGCTCAAACTCTACACCACAAGTGGTTAGAGTTATCCCTTCGAGCAATCCTAGAGGTCTTGCAAAATGGCCATCAGCCATTTGAAGCTTCATTCTAGTTGGTCTTAATGTGGGTTTGCCCCATTACTTCCACAAAGAGGTGGTCGCAATAGCAACACCCGCACCTGAATCTATGATTGCTTTGGTTGTGTAACCTTGGTAGGTGATTGGAAGATAAGTATTACCTTCTTCACCCTCACACATGTCCCCTATTTTTTCTAGAGGTATCTCTGGTGCTTTTTGTTTAGAGAGTGCTTTTGGCATTTTGGAATCAAGTTCTCGAACTTGATCATTCACATGATTCCATAGCTCAGGTTTTGCTTTGAGCAACTCTTCTACAGTGAGATGACACTGAACCTTAGTGTTCTTCACGACATCAGTGTTCCTTGGAACCACTGAGTCTTCATTTCTTACTAGTATTGTGGGAGCTCTAATCTGGAGAGATTCAGATTCCCATGGGCCTAGAAATTGAGGCAGTTCTTCTAGGGTATTAGATTCAAAATCTAATCTTTCGTCATCTTGTTGTTCTGCTTCATCTCCATAAATAGATGGAATGTCTTGGGGAAATTGATCATGAAGATCATCAATCTCAAGAATAGGAGGGGAGTTACCCTTCTCCTTGGCCCATTTCTCTTCTTGTATTTCCCACAAGAACTCTTGAGAGTACTATTGAATTGAAGGAGGCATTCCAGCATCCGTGGAATTAGGAACATAAGCTCCCATTGGTGGTGAGCTTCCTCTCTCAATAACTGGTTGAGCCTGTGGAGGTAAAGAAACTTGTGGTTTGTTTACCAACTGCTCTAATCTTTCTAGTAACCCTTGGAAATACAAATCTGGTTTGACAGAGTTTGTGTGATTGAACTTTTGACTAGTCTCAAATATAGCTTGAGCTTGTTCTACCATTTTCATGCACATTTTCATCCGTTCAATCTCTAAATCCGCTCTAGGGTAACTCTTTTCTAGATTTGCAGCTGTTGGCCCTTCTTGAAGTCGAGCCTGGTAGGCCTTGAACATCATGTCCAAACCTTCAGGGGTTGGATCTGCGAGAACAGACCCTGGTTGCGGTCTATTTACAATGGGTGGTGGGGTGGGATGAGGTGGAGTGGATGGAGTTTCGGCATGCGAGGGGCTTTGAGATGTAATGTCTTCTATTTTTGTTTTCCTTCTTTTAACCTTTCTTCTAGTTCCAATAACTTTTTATTCCACTTGCGATTGGCCTTTTCTCTGGTATCTTTCCATGTTCTTGTTTTCCGCTTACTAGGCTCTCTTGATTCACTTGACTCCGATTGTTCTACTGGTTTATCTTGTTTTAATGCTTGTGCCCTAGTAACTACCTGTACAGGTGCCACATTACTACTACTTGCACTTGAATCCGCCACCAAGCCTACCACATTAATGGGTGTAATCTTGGGTGCACTGGAGGGGTTTCTTGGACAATCTCTGGGAAGATGGTCTTTTCCACATTCAGGACAAAAAGCTTATATTGTGATAACCTGACCTTGACTCGGAGATGGTGGGTGGGGACAGTCACGAATGAAATGGTCACCTTGACATCTGAAACAAGATCCTCTAGGGGCTTGTGGTCTCATTTTTCTCAATTTGGGCCTAGGGTTAGGATTTGTGTACATGACATTGGAGTATTCTGGCTCCCCATTTTGCTTCATAGGTGGTGCCTCATATTGATATGAGTAAATCTCACTATGCTCAGGCAATTCAGTGTAATAAGCATGTGGACTACCTTCATGGGAGTAGTCTAAACTATGAGCTTGAGAGTCATTATCTGGTATCAATGGGGTTAGTGGCACCAATGCTCTATTTGGATTTTCCTCTCCCACAGCATACTTGACTGGAATCACGTTGGCAGGAGCTGGTGGTTGGTTTCCCAAGACTGGTTGTGGCCTATATTGTGCCTGATATTACCATTGTGGCTGATAATATGGCTGTTGGTATTGGTTCTGATACCTACCTTGTTGGTAAGGTTGCCGATAAGTTTGTCTAACAGCCTACCTATTGTAGGGACAATCTTGAGCCGTGTGGTTCGTGTATTTTCTCTCAATAGTGCAATATGGAGCATTCCTTTCTCTAATGTTTTGGTTTTGCATTGGGCATACGCTAGCCATGTGGTCCCCTCCATAGGTATGACATCGGTTCAATGAGGTGACTCTTTGTGTTTGTCTATTTTGGACTCCCAACTTCTTGGCTACTTGCTCAGATATCTCATCTATTTCCTTGGAGATTTTCAAAGTATGACTAGTAGAACTATCATAATCCTTATAGAGTTTGGACAATCCTAACTCCTCACCCAAGTTATCTTCTATGTCAATGCATGTCCGCACACACTCTTCTATGGATCTAGGCTCTTTCAAGTACACATATGATCTTAACTTTGTGCTTAGTAAGCCATCTAAGAACAAAGCCACTTGTTTGGCTGGTGTGGGTAACTCTGGAGCAGGGCATCTTTCTAGGTACTTTCTGAACCTTCTTCCTGCTAGTCGCACTATTTCTTGGGGTGTCTGCTTGAAATTGTGGATCAAAGATTATGTGTTATGCCTGATACCACTCTTGGAAAATTCTACAATGAATTCGTCTAGCAGTTGACCTATATCGCAATAGTTGCAACTACTCAGTGGTTGAAACCAAGCTAAGGCAGTGCCCTTAAGAGTCAAACCAAATGCCTCATACAAGGTGAACAAATCCTCAACCTATTCAGCTCTTAACACTTGTTTGAACTCGGCTACATGATCATAAGGATCTCCAGTCCCGTCAAAATAATTGTTCATTGCCTTGATCACTTGAGTGGGTCTAATGGTTCTTGTGTGCTCTCAGGGTCTAGGCAATGGAAAATCATGTTCATCTCTTTGTTTCATATGTGCTTGATGTCTCTCTCTTTCAAGTCTTTCATTTTCAAATCCTACTCTATTTCTGCCCACAGGGTGTGCAAAGCTTACCTCAGGTCCCTCTCTAGTTCTTTCTCTTTGGGCTTCATGAGCTTGGGATGACCCTACTCCTTGGAGAGCATGGGAAACATTGGATCTTGGTGGAGGGAAAATCAATTCACTCTTCCAAGTATATGCATGTCTATCATGTTCTGTTACCAAGAATATCTTCTCTGATGTGTTTCCAGGTACACAACTTTGCCTGGTATCTAAGGATCTTTGAATTCATAGATGATGACTATGCCCAGTTGGCTAGGTTGATTTGGTTTGAATCTCCAAAAGGCTTCCTCTATTTCTCTATTCAAGAATAGTTCTATGCTTTTGTTGTCTTGAGGGATCCAATCTAGAGTGATCACTCTCGTCAAAATTGACTTACCTCTAGGCATCTGGGGTCCTTGTCCTACATTTCCTTATTCTAGGTCTCCTATCTCATTCTCATGAATGATATTTCCAAAATCGTCGGTCCTATCTGATAGGTTGGTGACCACATACATGGTTCCTTCCTTATCAATGTATGAACCCCCTTCGAACTTGACCACCGGGTGTTCAAGTCCAAAGGGTTGATCTCGATTTTTGAGTTGGACCACTGATCGCCTCAAGCCATCCTCATAGATGCGATCACCTAATCCGTTGGTCCGAATATATTCCAATTGTGTCTTCTAGGGACCTTCTAGTGTTTGCAGATGGGCAGTTCCTGAGCCACCTGCAGGTTTCCCCATGCTAAAAGACATTTCTGAGTCACTTGTGTTTGAGTTTAGTACATAAGGACAACCACTTAGTTGTTATGCCCAAGACTTAGCTGTATGGTTGACACTAGACTGAGAAGATATAATGCTTTGTCTATCCTTGCCTAGGTGTCTACCAGATCTCAAGTTCATAAGCTTTCGTTAAGAGTCCAAAATTTCCCCTTGGTATGGTTCAAAAATCCTTTGGAGTTCCCTTGGGTTCCTAGTCTCACTTGAGGGTCAACTTCAAATTATCCTATCTGAACGAGCTTTCCAATGAACTATAGAGCTCAAAAAATGGACTTTGGATGAAAAAGTTGTTGGAGATGTAAGGGTCATGTGACCTTACCTCCATATTCATATATATACATCATATATAGAGCATTGCCTTAAGAGAGTTCATTAGGTGGGTTTCGAGGCTCCCACGCATATCCGCGCGTGGTTCCTCTCTTCTCTCTCCTTCCATCTCCTCCTTCCTCTTCTTGTTCTACACACCAAAGCCCTTCATTGGTATGAGAGCATGCTGAAGGCTTGTGTGCAAGAAGCTTCAATGGAAGCTTAGGTGAGAAGAGCTAAAAGTGCAGGTCAACATCTCTTGACAACTGTTCAATATTTCGGTCATAATTCGAGTTAAGAAGCTCAGATTGATGCGTTTTAAAGTTCTATGCGTAGCTAACACACGGAGCTACAACTTCATAGAAGGGTGTAGAACCTGGTTTGGAGTGTTATACTGCCGAAAATTCAAAAAACGCAGAATATTATAGAAGGTGAATCTACATTCAGTAAGAAAACAGGTCAGTTTTTGGATCATAACTTAAGTTCTACAGCTTGGAATTCGATGATTCAACTTTCTGTGCGTAGCTTAGAAAGATAGCTACAACTTTGTAGAAGAAGTCAGATCTAGATTGTGAGTTTTAGGTTGCCGAAAGTGCAGAATACAGAGCAGTATTGTTGCAAGTGAAAGTGAAATTGATAGCAGGTGATTGTTTTGAGCATATCTTGAGTTACGCACCTCCGATTGAGGTGTTCTTTATCTCCTTACGTAGCCAAGATATAGATCTCGAAGTTTGCTGAAGATCAAAAGTTCAGATTCAGAGGTTATCATCTCTGAAATAGCAAAACATAGAGCAGCACTTTTTTGCCCAAACAACCTTAATTGCACTTGGAGGTTGAATTTGCTTTGGAACTTCTTCGAGAGAGAATTTTTGGTGTGCAATCTCTTATTTTCGGAGCTTCAAGACATTGTACATGTATGATCATTGTGTTAGCTCCTCCATATGAGAGTAGAGCATGATCTTGTTACGTGTTTGGCATGTAAGACGACATTGTGGTATACTCTTTTTTGAGAATTATGTCATCATGAGCTCGATCATGGATGTATAGTGGCATTGTGGTCTATATCTTGCTTATGCCACTTGGTTATGGATTTAGTTACCAGTTGCACACAATTCTGTGAGAGTTGATTTTGGATCTTCTTTGGTACTTGTATCTTTGTTTTCTTTGCAGGTACATGATCCAGATTGAAGCCTTAGTTACACATTCGTTTGTCACCATTATTAGCATTTGGTCATTGATTGATATCTATTTGCCAGTGTGATTCTTGGCATATGTGGATGGTGATCCCTACATGGTTTATTTGGTTCAGAGTCCATTTTACAGAGGAGATGCTTCCGAAATTTCAGCGGCATTTATGCTAGAAATGAGCTCTAGTGGATCTTGAAGCTTGTGTGATAGCTTTGGATCATTGTTTATCTCCATTCATTTGGACTTGGTCATAGGTTATTTGTGATAGATTGGACCATCTTACAGGATTTATTCTTGAGTGGGAGTTGTATTGCCATTGTATTGGCATGTATTGCCATTAGTTTATGGGCATATGTATTTGCCATTATCTTTGATTACATCAGTGACAGGTGGTGAAAAATTACTCATTGTTCCTTTGATATTGGTTATATGGTTTGATTGCTCAGTTTACAGAGGATACTCTCCCGAGTTTTTCCTAGGATTCTTTCACATCTACTTGGTCACTTTGGAGACTTGGTGAGCAGGCTTATGCTCATGGTTTTATGTGCATGCTAGATGCATGGTCATGTGACAGGTGGTTCACATGGTTTTCTTCTCCACAGAGACATATGTGATGTGGGTTATGCATATGGATATGCAGGTGTGATCCTATTGAGGATAGAGTATTGTTCTAATCTCTTGTTACATTGCTAGTCTGTTGGATCGCCAACATGATGTCTTCTCAATTTGATGGCACTGACTTTTGGAGATAGAAAGATTAGATGTGGCATACATTGGTTCGTGCAGGGTGACACATGTATGTGCATAGAGATGCACAGAGGCCTCGTGACATGCCCAACCACGTATGGATGGATATGGATGCATTGGCCAGCTCCACTATCCGATTACAGCTTGTGGATTCTATATATGAGTCTGTTATGTATGAGGAGATGAGTAGTGCATTATGGCAGAGACTACATGATATGTATGCGAGTCCATTGACTCATGTGAGACATAGATCACATAGACGACTTCGATGTTGGCATTGTGGTCGTGAGGGCCATATTCGACGATGTTGCTTTAGGGGGATGCGACGACGACATCAGAGACATGCACGTGATGTAGATCAGGTAGTGACTTTAGGAGAGTCTATGGCAGTTGATCATGCCAGTGATGGTGATATCACTTTCTCCTATGGTTCATCTCAGGATTCCTCTTATTCATTGGATGGTACACAAATGGCTTGGTTGCTTGATGCATTATCCAGTTTTCATGTTACTCCACATCGTGAGTGGTTTTGTCGATTCTCAGGTGAGAGTCATGGATGTGTGCACATGTCTGATGGTACGGCATATGACATTGAGGGTGCAGGAGATATATGCCTTATGCTACCTAGTGGAGCATCACTTATTCTTAGACATGTACGCTATATGCCTTCATTCCCTATGAGCTTGATTTCAGTTAGCCAGTTACAGGAGAGCAGATGTTATGCATTCCTTGGTGAGCATCATTTTCAGTTGCAGTTGGGACAGCTTATGCTTGTCAGAGGTGTTAGGATTGGGCACATGTATCCACTGCAAGTACTTCATGTGAGAGACAGTCTCGTCTCAGTGGGAGTTCAGCCTTATGTGCGATGTGAGACTCATCATGTCTCATTTTATCTACCTATAGATAGGTCTATGGATATTCATGATGCACATGTATGGCAGGATTCAGATGCTCAGATGGATGCACATGTAGAACACGTTTTGGATGCTCATGTTGCTTATGTAGAGCATGATTTTCTTGATCATATGGATGCTCATATGGAGCACACTTTGGATGATCAGTTGGATGCTTTAGAGCATGATGTGGATGCTCATATAGAGCATTGTGATGATACTCAGTCAGAGTTTGATCATCAGTTTAACCTTGGTATTGATGTTGTGCAGCTAGCTCATGTGGAGCATGATGATACACTTGGTGTGGTAGAGCATGATAGCTCTTATGATACACAGTGTATACCAGAACATACTAGCTCTCAGGATGCACAGCTAGACACATCCTTGGTTGATAGGATGACTGATTTAGATGTTGATGAGACAAGGATCATGCAGTCATTCTTGGATTCGCTCATGCCAAATGTTGACACAGATATGTCAAGACATGTCGGTCTTGATGATGGTGCTTTGGATGCCTTGGATACAGGCATGGATGATATACTTAGGTTAGCCAGGATAGCACATGTTTTGTTAGCATTCGAGAGTCTGATGTATGAGTTGTTATGCTCCAGACCAGACATTGCAGTTACTATTGGAGCATTTGGACTTGGAGTTGTCAGTCATTCGATTATTGACATAGGCATAGAGCGAGTGGGAGCTTTGTAGGAACTTCATCAGTTCTTGCATTAGTCAAATGTGAGCTCCACTCTTACCGATATGAGTCTAGAGCAGTTTGAGGTGCATGGATACACCTTGTTCGAGGCGGCTGGTGTAGGCTGATCTGGTATGGGTAGAGATACAGACTCTTCCTGTACATTATTGTATAGTCCTACATCATTCTTTATATATTTTTCCACTTATGGTCACATTGACCCTTAAGTGGGAGATTGTTGGGGATGTAAGGGTCATGTGACCTTACCCCCATATTCATATATATACATCATATATAGAGCATTGCCTCAAGAGAGTTCATTAGGTGGGTTTTGAGGCTCCCACGCATATCCGCACGTCGTTCCTCTCTTCTCTCTTCCTCCATCTCCTCCTTCCTCTTCTTGTTCTGCACACCAAAGCCCTTCAAAAGTTATGTCAAATCATGCTCCTGTGGGTCAAAACAGGCAAATAGGACCTTTTGGAAAAAATCACGATTTTGTGAAATCAAGAGAATCGCGATTTTGTGTGAACTTCAAGCGAATCGCGATGCTGTAAATCTCCAGAGAATTGTGATGCTGTGAATCTCAAGAGAATCACGATGTTGTGAATCCCAAGAGAATCGGGATGCTATGAAATCAAAGAATCACGATCCCGTGAAACCAAGAGAATCGCGATCCTGTGAAACCAAGAGAATTGTGTTTTCACAAAATCGTGTTTTTGGCTGAAAATCGTGATTTGTGAGAATCGTGATTTTGAGCAGAGAATTGTGTTTTTGAGAATCGCGATTTTTAGCAGAGGATCGTGTTTTTGAAAATCGCGATTGGCAACAGAGAATCGTGTTTTCACAAAATCGTGTTTTTGCTGAAAATCATGATTTGTGAGAATCGCGATTTTGAGCAGAGAATTGTGATTTGTGAGAGTCGCGATTTTAAGCAGAGAATCGTGTTTTTGAGAATCGCGATTTTGAGCAGAGAATCGTGTTTTCACAGAATCGTCTTTTCACAGAATCGTGTTTTCACAGAATTGTGTTTTTGGTTGAAAATCATGATTTGTGAGAATCGCAATTTTGAGCACAACCACAGAATTGCGATTCTGAGAATGACCAGAGAATCGTGTTTCTTTCA
>CM035406.1:73155351-73190351 GCA_020310875.1 Ceratopteris richardii | reverse complement strand
CAAGAAATATTGAAATTCCATGCAACCTAACAATTGTTTTTATTACAATTAGCCGCATTCAAGGAGGCATGAAAGCCATCGTTGCACCCTGTCAGCCGAGTACAAGTGGATATAATATTGATGTAAATAGTATTAATCAAAATTTTCATAAATCCCAAAACTGTTTCTATTGCACTTAGGAACGTAGCACATTGGTGTAGCATGAACGTCATGAACTAACCAGAAGGAACTGAAAACATTCTAAATGTCCGTAGCCACCTGATTAGTGCACGGCATTAGAACGAAATGAAGGACCAATATATGAATTAAAACAAGTTGAAAATATTGCTGCGGTCGGAGAAACACAACTGACAAACACAGCCTAGCGTCAGGGTAAAGGAAAGAACGACAATTACCTCAAATAAGACATCGATAACCCGCTTAATCTGAGCACCAACGGGCGCCTTTCTGACATTGGCGATTTGTTGTAGTTTTTCCTTGTCATCTGAAAAGGATAAACGCTGGGAAAGTGGTATCTCATTACGCTGTGCAACCTGAGGTGAGAACGTTTGAGGCCTGGCTATCTTCGATGGCGCCGCGCGGACTGCAGTCTTCGACAGAGTTTCCTGAGCCCTAGCCTGCTGCTTCTTAAATCTGTCGAGCTGCTCTTGCAATGCCATTCTTGATGGTTAGTCCCTTGCCTGTTATGAGGCTTGTCCAAATAAATGAAGATCTAGTTTCTCGATGGTACTTATAAGGAGGTAGCGGGAACTCGTGAGACGCTTTCGAGTGTGGAATTCTCTAAAATGTGCATTATTCACGGGAAAAGTAAGCTCCTTGAACTTAAGAAGACGCATTGTACAAACTTTGTAAAAAAATGTTTATTGTATTTGACTATCATCATCATCATCCATAAGTGTGACTTTGTCAAATTTCCATAAATGATCCTAAAGTTTGATGAATAGTGATAAAAATTGTAAAGGTGGTTTTTATTTAATATAGTTATGGTATATGGAGGTTTTGGGAACAAGGTTTTTAGGGTTGAGATTAATAATTGTTGTATAATAATATTTAATCGAAAGTATATATGAGATGTTATAAATAGGGATGCGAATCCTTCAAAGCATCAAGATTAATATAATGACTTGTGCAGTAATGAAACACAATGCAGAGTGTGTAGCTGTCGGTGGTGCTTCAAGCACAGAGCGTAGAGTTTCTAATTATATTGGAAGTGTTGAATTCTAGCTTGTCATTTTCTATTGTTGAGTTGTTATTATCTTGTTGATTATGTTGCAAAATGGTTAGTTGCATGAGTCGGTATGATTATAGTCTATAATTGCATGAGGAATAAGAAATATATAGTCTGGAATGTGTAAGCACGAACTCTGTTCTCTGTAATTAAAGTGTGTGGATAACAATATAAGTGTGAGGCAAACTTTAAGGCCTTGCAACCAGAGTACCCTCTGGCCAAGAACCTTGTCAACCTTCCATTCTACAAAATGTGATGATTGCATGGTGATTATGAATAGATAATTGTATTCATGTTAAGTAGGATTTATGGCAGATATCGGTCGAGAGGTTAACATTGGTGATCCTACTGAAGATTGGCACGAATTAATGGTGTGGTGGAATGTATGCATTTATTGTGGCTAGGAGAACAATACCCCATATATACGATAGATAAGCACCCATGACTAGTGAAAAATCACTTTGGTACCTCAAAATTTGTGTCCACATCCACGAAACAAACAATTCGGTTAGAAACAGACTCCATATCGAAAGTTGCAATTGAACCTGAAGTAATTCAGGTACCCTCCAATGATATTACAGCTCAAGAAACTTCAATTGGAGTTGCACCGAAACCTATTCCAAAAGTGGTGAGTCAGACACCGATGGTGCCTAGTGAGCAAACCCCAATCTACCAGCCACTGAGCATTTAACAATTTCCATACCACCCACAAAAATTGATATACTGGAGACTAGTAAAGCTATCAACCTCCAAACATCTAACTTGAAAAACAATGGATTTTTTCATAACTTTTGGACTTTTAGGAAACCATCCAATAAAGTAGACGTGGAAGATATCAATTGGTGGCACGTAGAACCACCACCAAAGATTCCATCCCCTTCAGCAAATACTTTTACACCATTTTGTAAAATCAAAACAGACATATTTGCGACTAGTTCTTATTAGACAAAGTCATGGACATGGATCAATTTAGCCCCATAGTTATGGTAGGAGAAGAATTACCCTCGAGAATATCGTTTTTGGGAGGAATGTCATATGCCAAGTTTGTTGGATTCCTAGGAGATGATCTTGATGCTCATGTTCAAGCATTTCAGATTAGTTATAGAGTCTTAGAAAATCCTACTAATACACCTAGTGATGGGCAATAAAAGGCAAGCATGTTTCAATCAACCTTAGTGAATGAAGTAGCCAAATGGTTAACAAAATTCTAACTTGATAATTCCTAGACATATAATACAATGAAAGATGCTTTTCTACAACAATTTAGATTATAGAAAACACGAGCTCAAGTTTTTGACTTCTTATAAAACAACAAACAAAAGCCTCAACAAACGGTGCAGGAATATGCTAGTGTATTTTGTACACATATTTGCCAAATATTGGCAAAAAACATACCCATAGATGTGATTATTTAGTGGTTTATAAATGGATTAAATCCATAATTGTGATATGCATTGGAGCTATGCATTTGGATGTCATTGTAGATATGGCCTTGCAATTAGAGCACAAAGTAGGTGGTTTTGCAAAAGACTTAGAATGGTCACCTTTTAAGACAACCAAGTCTACAAATCAAAATCTGATAAAACAAATATTATGCACTAAATGTAAAAATCATGGGTGTATTGCTACAAACTATGCCTTAAATCAAGTAAACTATGCTATCTATCAGAGCACTGATCATTCCACAAAAGGATGCTCTTACAACACAACCCAGAACAAGTTGTCAATAAATGCAGTAGTGCAAGAGGTTGGGGAAACCTTCACTAGTTATGTCCCATCACATTTACATAATTAACACTACCAAACCTACTCTTTCTTTCAATGTCAGAATCAATGAAATTATGGTATTCCATGATGGAATCAAGGAATTATAAACTCAAATAATTGAGGTTTACCCATGTGTTATTGCTTATGTGGCAAACTAGGACATATACAAAGACACTATAAGGATGCTCAAGAATATCATGGGTGAAAGAAAGAACAACAAAACCCGATGAAGAATATGGTGATTATCACATCGGCCAAAGCACAAACAGCTGCTATACATACTATATCCAGAAGGGTCCTACAATCAGAAGTTGCTTTCTTTGAACCAAGATTTAAAGAGAAACAATGTATGGTAGGTCCAGGTAGAAGCTCTAATCTTTCCCACACCCATCCATATCTTTGATGCAGTTCCAAATCCACAACGGAATGTGACACCTCCATCAATATTAAGTGAGGAACTTCCATTTGATGATCCAGTGTTGGCTAGTGCGTGGGACATTCTTACCAAGCACTGATTAGCTTACCATTAGGTCAATTACTCACCTTGGTCTCAGGTGTCCGAAAACAAATCCAACTGCACATTTCTCTTGATGATGTTTTTACACCCTAGGCTGCAACTATTCATCCAAAACCTAATTTGATAATTGATCATGTTATTCCCCTAATCAACGTATGGGATAAAAATCATCGGATTCCCAAGGTTTTGATTGATGGTGGTTCTAGAGTGAACATAGCAACCGGTGTGTTATGCAAGAAGTTAGGATGGAGTACCATCGAACCGATTTTTTTTTTTTTGCATTAATGGGTTGGACCCTCCAAAAGGAACCTATGTTTCTTGGTTTTAACCCTTGAGGTTTTATTTCAATGGAAGTCTCAATTGAAGGGTTCTTTACATTAGGAATAATTTTCCTAAGGTAGAAGAAACCTTAGTCTTGGGAGAAGCTTCTCCCAAAAGGACACCTTGACTCGTACTTGAAGGGAAGGCTTCAATTGAAATAGAAGCCATGTGATTTTCATTGGAAAGTGTCCACATGAAGGACACTTGGAAGGACATGCAATAGAGTTTCCACAATACCAGCTCACGAATGAATGTGTACTCACCTCCCAGCCATATGCTTGTATATATAGCTTCTTGAATCAACGAGGACCACAAACGTAACTAAAGTCCACAAGTGCATGTGCAATCTCCTCCACTCCTTTGATACCTTCCACTAGAGTCTACTAGTGGCTGGAGTGATCTCGTCCACTGCTTTAGTACCTTCCACTAGAGTCCACTAGTGGTGGTTGCACTCGCTACTCGAGTTAAGTCTCTCAAGACTCGAGTTAACTCACATTAACTTGATTTAGAAGGCTCTAGAGCTTCTTGGGCAAAACTCTCTCCCCACTCCCCATGGGGATTGAACCTGAAACCTCCTCCTTCACAACCATGAGACTTAACCACTAGGCTAAGTGGATTACTTGAATATGAGAGCACATGAACTTATGCTTGAGTCTATTCTTGAGATCTTTGGTCCTACAGACGAGTGACCAAACGGTATTCGATTTCAGCTCTGTCTGAAGCTGTCGGATCCCTAGGACATAGACTTACTTTATTACATTCTTCCCCCCTTGGGAAAGATTTTTGTCCTCGAAAATGAAGCTATATATAGTATCCATAGGCAACCCCCGAGCGTCATGTTCTAATATCGGAAGAACATGAGCATTCATTCATTCAGTCATCTACTTAGAACTTGAAAGTAGAAAACTTTATCTTTCGTTGACCAACTTAAAACTGGAAAGTCGGAAAACGTCACTGGATTGTAGAAACTTTTTCCCATGTTGAATTTTCTTCAGTTCCATCCTTCCATTTTACTAAGCACTCTTCGTACAAATGACTCCTAGTACGTTTATCTCAAGTGCAAAGTATCCTTTCAGGTTCATGAGGAGCGATTTCACTTACGGGAAGTGGAAGAATAACTTGTTGTCCAACCAGATTATCTGAATCTGTTAGGCTCTTCCTAAGTCGGCTAACATGAAACACTGGATGAATCCAACTATCTTCTGGAAGTTGTAATTCATAAGCCCATAAGCCAACTTTTCTGGTGATTGGAAAAGAACCACAATATATAGGTGACAACTTGGCACATTGACCAGTCTTAAACTTTTCCAATCTTTCAGGAACACGAAGATAAACTTGATCACCAACCTGAAAAGTAATATTTATTCGCTTAGGATCGGCATAAGCTTTTGCACGATCTTGAGCTTTCTTTAAGTTTTCTCTAGCTATCTTTAACTTAAAGCTCATATCTTGAAGGAATTCTTGAGCTGCTTGAACTCGTTCATTTTGAAGTCCCACTGCATATGGAGACCTAGGCTGGAACCCATATATCAACATGAATGGACTAAATTCAGTTGATGAATTATTGGCATTATTATAGGCAAATTTAGCTAAAGAGAAATAGTCTTCCAAATCAGTCTATTTGGAAGTAACATAAGCTCTAAGAATGTCTTCCAAAATTTGATTGACTTTCTCGGTCTGTCCATCCGTTTGGTGATGTTCGGCCGTACTTAAATTTAGTTTAGTTTCAAGTCTACTAAAGACTGTTCGCCAAAAATGACTTGTAAATCAAGCATACCGATCAGAAACTATGTCTATTGGAAGACCATAGAGTCTGTAAAGCTGATTTACAAATATTTTTGCAAGTTCTGGAGTCTTATATGTAGTCTTGATTGGAATAAACTGAGCAAGTTTATTCAATTGATCAACCACAAACCAAACTGAATCAAAGCCTTTCTAAGTGCGGGATAACCCTGAAATGAAATCCATGGAGATACTTTCCCATTTACCTTTGGGGATCTCCAAAGGATGCAGCAATCCTCCAACTTTAAGTCGATCAAACTTATTGACTTGACATTTATGGCACTTGGATACATAGTTTTGCACATCTCGATGTAAACTTGGCCAATAAAAATGTCGTTTAACTAATTCATAGGTGTGGTTAATACCATGATGTCTAGCACTTGGAGCATCGTGGCATTTGGAAAGTACTTGATTTTGTATGTCCGAAAGACTTGAGACACAAACCTTACCTTTATAAAGCAAATATTCGTCTTGGAAAGAATAGTGTTTAAACTTTTCCTCTGAAGTACTTGCTTCATTTATTTGAACTTGTTCAGCTGCCTTCCATGCTTGACTGTAGCTTGGATCTTCTTTACAGCTTCCTTTCAAAGTTGACATAATTTCACTTTGAATTTGTACAAAAATCAAGTTGTTTAGCATAGGCATCCGACTTAAGGCGTCTGCCACTGCATTGAACTTTCCTTTCCTGTACCTTAGTTCATAATCGAACTCTTGCAACTGTTTGGCCCATCTAGCTTTTCTACCTCTTAAATCCAGTTGGTTTGCAAACCACTTGATGCTCTCTTGATCAAAGACTATCGTTAACTTTGATCTATATAGGGATGGCGCCATTTCTTCAGAGCATTATGAAAAAGAGACGGCATCAATAAAGTGTATCTAATGAGAAAGTTATATGACCTTCACACGAAGGACACAGATAGTGTTGTTGCTCATCTAAATGGGTTTGATGTTATATTCTCCCAGTTATGGGCTCAGAAAATGGATATGGATAATGAAATGAAAGCAATCTTGTTATTATGCACCTTGCCATCATCATGGGATACATTTTGCACAGTTATTAGCAATAATGCACCTAGTGATAAATGGGTCTATGATGCCATATGTGGAGCACTCTTGAGTGAAGAGATTCGTAGAAAATCTATGGTTGGCACTCAGAGTGGAGATGCATAAAATGTTCGTGATTCTTACCAAGGAAAGAATCAACAACGGGATAGGAGCAAGAACAAGAAAAAGAATGGTCAACGGAATAAGAGTAGAAGTAAATCTAGGAAGAGGGATATCGAATGCCATTATTGTCATAAGAAAGGACACATGAAGAAAGATTGTTATGCATTAAAGAATGCTAAAGGTAAAGGATAGAATGTTGATGGGCATGTTAAATAGCTACATACACCATCTACTTTGATTGTGAAGATTGAACAAATTAATGCTATTTCTGATGATGTTGATGTGTTGACACTTGATAGCACTATGCCAATTGAGGCTCTTATGGCTAATTCTCTTTCCCACACGTGGTTGCTAGATTCTAGTGCTTCTTTCCATGTGACACCACACAAAGAATGGTTCTCTAATTATGAAGCGAAGCCTCTTGGTACCATGAGACCTAGTGGCTCTTACTAGTGTGACATTGTGGGGATTAGAGATGTGGTTGTGCAGGTCATTGATGGTTCAAAATTTACTATGCATAATGTATGCGATGCACCTTAGTTATCATGTAGTTTGATGTCAGTTGGTCAACTTGATGACCTTGTGTTGATGGGAGTGAAAGTGCAGGAATAAGCAGTGAGTCAGATTCCAGAAGGTCTGTTGAATCGAAATTCTGCTGACTTGGAATTTTGGTGAATCGGATGTTACTGACTCAGAGTTTTGCTGAATCCATGTTTTGCTGAATCAAATTTTTAACAGACAGTTACAATTTAGTTGGACATTGATGTCGCGTGATTATGTCCGTTGTTTCTTGTTCGTGTATGTAATGGGAAGAAGAAGAGTCTTCTAAGAGATGAAATGGGAGAAGAAGTGTCTTTCAAGAAGGGGAGACGAACAAAAAGAGGAAGAGGAGAGTATCTATCCAAGAAAACGAAAGGAGAGTCTCTGAATCAATTTTCTTGCACAGGCTGAATATAGATTAGGCGCAGCAGCACTATCATCAATTTGGAGAAGCTTAAAGCTACCTATCTTGAAAACTCTATTATTTTTCAAAGAACTTAATCAAGTATTTGTATTTCCTGCTCAGTGCAAGTAGAATTCTCTGTTTGTTTGAGTAAAACTCTGTTGAATAATATTATGTCACAACAAAAAAGTGTTGAATCTGAAGTCTGTTTGTGAGTATTTTTTCTTTGTGTGAGTAGATTAGTGCTAAAGTTGAATTCTTTGGAGGTCAATAGTGATGTGTTGAACCCGAACCGCAACACATTCGGCGATCCTACTATGTTACTAATGAAGCAAGAAATGCATGAGAGGATGAAGAGGAAGATTTGGTAAAGTTTATTATACAAGGGCGTAGGCAAAGGAAGCTAACGTGGAGTCATCTTTAGAATTTTATGATTGGTACGAAGCACAGGAGGAATCTAATCTAGAAACTGAAGAGGAGGAAGGAGGAACAGGTGAAGTTGAGGCAAGGCTAGTGGGCGGTATACTAGGAGCGCTATTCCTAACAGAAGCAACTATAGGAGTTAGAAGACGACTCCAGTTCGGCACACTTGCAGGGGCGACCGATCAAAGAACTAGGCGTACACCTCAGCCACAACCAATGGCGCAACCACCTCCAAATCCCAAGGTCAAAGTAGCCCATTTTAGAGGAGGCTCTAAAGAAGATGCTAATTTTCATGTTGCTCAATTTGCGATAAAGTGGACAACCAATGGATATCCAACCATATATGGTGATGATATTAAACTCCAACAATTTGCTGCTACATTGGAAGGACGAGCAATGAGCTAGTTTAGTCAATACGGTATTGCTCATTTCGCTACATATGATGCATTAAAAATAGCATTTCTACAAAGATTTAGGAAAGAAAAAACTCCCTCTGATATGTTGAGGAAGTTGAGAGCAATTAGGCAAAGGACCATGTTGGTAGAAGACTATGCTCATAAATTTAGAACCTTAATGGAAAGATCACAGGGCAATGAGAGACCTACCAATGAGATGTTGGCGGGTTATTTTCTAAAAGGATTAAGGAGTAGCATCAAACATGCAGTTGCAAGTATGGATATTGATAACGGTTTTGATGTATTAGTGTTAGCAACTGCAAGAGTGGAAAGAAGATTTGGAAGATAAAAAAAAGACATAGTGATTCAAGTTCAGAGGTTGAATCAGATTCAGAAATGGAATCAGAGAAAGGGACGATTGATTCAGATTCTGATACTCAAGATGAAGAAGTGGTGGTGAGAAAACACCGCAAACATAAAGGTAATCAAAGTAAAGAAGAAGCTTTGATTAATAAGTTAAAGAAACATGGATATTCTATAATAGCTCCAAAAGAGAAAAGATTTTGTGACATTTGTGATAAAGTTGGCCACACAACAAATCAGTGTTGGTATAACCCGAAGCATAGAGGGCAAAGTTCAAGGCAGGACAATAGGAATAATAATGAAGTGGTTGCCAATTATGCTCTTCCAGTTCAGGGTTGAGGTAATTTTCAGAGGCAGCAGCAAGGACGACCGCCATGGAGAGATCAGGCGAACCAGCAAGGAAATAACCAACAAGGAAATCAACAGGGTAGACCACCTAGGGTGATGCCTTGTGGATATTTTTCAGCACCTGATCATTGGATAGGGCCTAATTGTCCTTTATGGGTGAAACATAGAGAAGAAAGAGGTATACTAGTGGTTTAATATAATGGCAGCAACAACAATAGGTTCAACAGGCTGATCAGGCCAATGCTATAGTGATAGAATTATCAAATCAGGAGTGTCATAACAATGTACGTGCCATTACATCAGGAAGCTTATATCTGAATCACAAAAATCAGTGGAAGTGTGATTACAAGCAATGTGGGAAGGCTAAAGAAGTGGATGTCTTGGTAGTTACAAGGTCTAAAAATAAAGGTCCTATCGATTGGAAGGAACAAAGACATATCAGAGACCAAGTTTAGAAACAGATCCAGCAGGATAAGCAAAAATAGGTGCAATTTGCAAGTTCATATCAGGAAGAGAATGATATAGTCTTTGTACAAAAAATGAAGAAGGAGGATAAGACTCAGTCCAAGCAAGATTTAGATGACAACTGGTTTGAGGTAATCATTAAATCTCCTTTATAATTGTCCTTAGATCAGTTACGATCTTTGATACCAGCCTTTAGAGAGAAGTTATTGAAGAAGCTTGTTGGACAATAGTCAGAGCCAGTAGCTAGGCAGGTACCATCAACATCAGCTAATAATATTGATCTGGCTGATGTAGATTTTGTTGTGCCAGTAATTAAGGTACAGTATAATCAAAGGCGATTTGATGAAGTGTTGCTTGATGGTGGCTCAGGAGTGAATATATTACCTGAGCATATTTTTAAAGAAATGGGGAAAGGGGCTTTGGCTCCAGCACCTTTTAAGTAAAAATGGGGGATCAAACTAGAGTTCAGCCATTGGGCATTCTGAAGCAGCAACAAATCACAATTTCAGGGATGTCATTCATGGTAAACTTTGTGGTGATTAGAATGTCTGAGACTACATATCCGTATGAAATGTTGTTAGGAAGACCTTGGTTCAGGTTGGCTAAAGTTAAGCAGGATTGAATGTGATGGTAATTACAAAAGGTAAAAAGAAGGTGACAATTCCCATGAAAGGTAGAAGAAACATGTCGGTACAGAAGAAACCATTGATGGCTCAAACTATTAGTTTGGAAGATGAGATAGAAGATGATGAGGAGGAAGAATTTTTGAAAGCAAACCCAACTATTGTACCAGTTTTAGAAGTAGATGTGGAAGGTGTGTCATCAACATCGCATAAATTTAAAGAAGGATGCAGTTTCGGTTGTGCAGCAAAGGTATCGCATGAATCCTAATTTTGATAAGCAAGTTAAGGAGGAAATTGATAAATTGTTGGCAGTTGGATTTATTAAACCAATCAATCAGGTCACATGGTTGTCTCCTATTATGGTGGTCCCTAAAAAGAATGGGAAGTTGAGAATTTGTGTTGATTATCGATATGTAATTGCGGCAACAATTACGGATCCCTTCCCTATGCTATTTTATGACGTAGTATTGGATGCAGTAGTTGGACACGATATGTATAGTTTTTTGGATGGATTTTCGGGATACACAAAACCAAATTCGTGTTGTTGAGGAGGATGAACACAAAACTGAATTCATTACAGAATTTGGTGCTTTGTACAATTATGAGTTTTGGATTGAAAAATGGACCACCCTCATTCAATTATGTGGCACATAAAGTGTTTGAACCTTATTTGCAGGATTTCATGCAAGTTTTTGTGGATGACTTTTCGGTGTTTGGAAAAAAGGTACAAGATTTGCGGCATCTGAAATCTTGTTTTGACAGATGCAGGAAATTCAGGATGGTGCTCAATCCGTTTAAGAGTGTCATTGCAGTCAAGAGTGGTATTTTATTAGGACATGTCATTTCTCAAAAAGGAATGGCTATTGATGTGAAAAAGATTGAAGCCAATAGGACAACTAAATCGCCCACAAATGTCAAGGAAGTAATGAGGTTCATTGGCCAGATTAAGTGGCATGCTAGGTATTTAAGGTACTTGGCCAATATCTCTTTACCACTCACACATTTGACAAAAAAGAATGTTCCATTTGTATGGGCTGAAGCTCAAGAAAAAGCATTTTAGTTATTGAAGAAGATGGTTTCAATAGCACCAATCTTGCAGCCACCAGATTTGTCGTTGCCATTCCATATATTTGTTGATGCATCGGATGTGGCTGTTGGAGCAGTTTTGATGTAGCAGAAGGAAAAAGGATGGTATAGACCAATATATTATGTTAGTAGGGTGGTGTGTGCAGCGAAAAAAAACTATCCTGTGACCGAAAGAGAAGCTTTAGCAATGGTGTATGCCCTTAACAAGTTTAGAAATTATTTATTGGGTAATAAAGTGATTTTTCATGTTGGTCATCAGGCTTTGATGTATTTGATCAAGAAGCCTTTATTGACAAGAAGGTTGGCGAGGTGGATGCTTCTATTGAAAGAATTTGATTTTGTTCTTATTCATACTCAGGGAAAGAGCATGCAATGGAAGATTACTTTAGTATATTGGAATCAGGTGAAGCACCTACAAGTGTAAATGATGAATTTCCTGATGCGGAGCTGTTTAATGCAAAAATTGCTGATGTGGATCCCTAGTATGCTCAATTATTAGTGTTTCTAACTGATGGAGCATTATCTCAACATTTTACACCTGATCAAAGAAAGAAGCTTGCTCTCAAAAGTAGACCATATTTGGTTATAGCTGGTGCATTGTATAAGAAAGGCATGGATCAGGTTATTAGGAGGTGTGTTCCAGATTTTTAGCAACCAACTATGTTGCAAGAAGCACATTCAGTTCCAACAGGAGGTCATTTGTCAAGAGATATTACATGGAAGAAGGTTTTACAAGCAAGATTATGGTGGCCTACTGTATTAGAGGATGCTCATGAATATGCTAAAAGATGTGCGATTTGTCAAAAAATGAGCCAACCAAATAATTCATATCAAATGTTTGATCATCTTGTTTTACCTTTAGATCCATTTCAAAAGTGGGGTATGGATTTTGTTGGACCTATTAAGCCCAGTACTCAACATGATAATAAATACATTTTACTAGCTACAGATTATTGTACGAAGTGGGTAGAAGCAGTAGCATTGAAGAATAACAAGGCGGCAAGTGTGGCAAAGTTCCTCTACCACAACATTATGATCAGGTTTGGTTGTCCTGTAGAGTAGCATGATAATCAGAATAATTGGGATTCGTTACTTGATTCAACATTATGGTCGTTCCGAACAGCGTTCAAGGTGACAACAGGTATGACACCATTCATATTGGTGTATGGATTGGAAGCTGTAGTGCCTATGGAGTTTGTGGTCCCAAGTTTGAGAGTAATAGCTAAAAAGATGTATCCTGAGGTTTCATTTAAGCATAGAAGTAAGTATCTTCTTCAGTTGAAGGAGGATTGTTTAGTTAGTGCATACATTACAAAAATAATTCAAAGAAGGAGACAAGCTTGGGTGAATATGAATGTGAAATTCAAGCTATTTAAAGAAGGAGATTGGGTGATGGTGTACAATTCCAAGTTAGGGCCTCATCCAGGAAGGAAAACTTACATTGAGATATAAAGGTCCGTATCAGATTGTGCAAGACTTAGGTCAAGGAACTTTCTTACTAGCGGATGTGTTTGGCACAAGAATGGAAAAATCGATCAATGGATTTTGTTTGAAGAAATTCCAAGGGAAGTCGCCCCATATGGACTAGTTGTCATCTAATTTAGTGCAGGTGATGTTTAATTCTGAAAATCAGACTAGCAACATTACTGATCACAGAAGTAAGAAGGCCTATTTATCTACATGGTCTTCGGTGGTGGCATGCTTTATTGACAATTGTTGGTCCAAGATTGTTAATCTACAGCTGGTGAATGAGGTATTCAATTCTGAAGAAGGTCAGATGCAACAAAGACAAGTGCAGGATTTGCAAAAAGAGTTGCATAGAAAGTCAGAGCAACATGAAAAAGTTATGTTTGAAGTGCATAAGCAATAGACATTGGAAATACTCAAGATGTTATAAAACGAGGAAGTGAAAATGGATACAGTGTTAATGTCAGAAATGGATATGATGAACATAAAGCAACAAATACAAAAGTTTATGCAGGACCTATGGATAGGATTGAACGAGAGATTACAAGCTTTAATCAATTATCCACATGAATAGAGGAGAGATGGTTTTATATTGGTACAGGAGAGTCAGTTGATGAAAATGGTTGAACAACATGAAGCTGAGAAGCAGGTATTATTATAGCAGATTGCAGAATTGAAAGAGTAGATTATTCAACATAATCTAGATAAAGAGTTGGATGATCTGGTTCAGCAGCAGGAAAAGGTCGTTTCAGAAAAGATTCTGGAGCAAGAAGATATGCAAGTTGAAGCACATCAAGTTCAAGGAAGTTCTAAGGTTGCAGAAGAAGTTCATCAAGCAAATTTCAATAAAGAACTTAGTCTTAAAGTCTATGATCAAGGGATTGTGAATTCATGTCTGATTTTTAGGAAAAATCCTCCACCGGGCAATGCCAAGTGTTGAAGGGAGTGAAAGTGGAGGAATAAGCAGTGAGTCAGATTTTAGAAGGTCTGATGACTCGAAGTCTGCTGAATCAGAATTCTATTGACTATAAATTCTGTTGACTCAGAACTCTGCTGACTCGAAATTTTGGTGAATCGGATGTTACGAACTCGGAATTTTGTTGAATCCGTGTTTTGCTAAATCAGATTTTGAACAGAGAGTTACAATTTAGTTGGGTGTCGATGTCATTTGATTATGTCTGTTGTTTCTTGTTCGTGTGAGTATGTAATGGGAAGAAGAACGTCTTCCAAGAGACGAAAAGGGAGAAGAAGCATCTTTTAAGAATGGGAAATGAACAGAAAGAGGAAGAGGAGATCAGTATCTATCCAAGAAAACGAAAGGAGAGTCTCTGAATCTGTTTCTTGCACATGCTGAATACAGATCAAGTGCAGCAACATTATCATCAATTCGAAGAAGCTTAAAGCTACCTATCTTGTAAAATCTATTATTTTTCGAAGGCCTTAATCAACTATTTGTATTTCTTGCTTAGCGCAAGTAGAATTCTCTATTTGTTCATATTTTTTCTCTCTATGAGTAGATCAATGCTGAAGTTGAATTCTTTGGAAGTCAATAGTGATGTGTTGAACCCAAACCCCAACACCTTGGTTACAAGGTGGTCGTCTATGCTCAGTCTTGTGCATATCAAAGGGAAATATGGTTATTGCAAAAGGAAGAAAATTTGGCTCACTTTATCCTTTATTTGTATCACAGAAAGAACACTGGTCAGTTGTTACTGAACAGCCTATGGATTGTATTTGACATGGTCCTTTGGGCCATATATCATGTAGGGGAATGGAAAATATTTCTCGTTCTGGCTACTTACCTGTGTTATCTTTCTTGAATTTTTCATTTTGTGAGCATTGTCAATATGGAAAGCAAACTAGGAATGTGCACAAGATACACATTGACTCTTCAGTTCAACCTTTAGATTGCATTCATACAACTGTGTATGGTTTTATGCCCATAAGGTCATTAAGTGGTTCTCTTTACTTTGTCACTTTCATAGATGATGCTACTAGAAAATTCTGGGTATATCCTATGAAAGCAAAGGATGAGGTATTCCCTTCTTTCAAAAAATGGCTTACTTCAATTGACACTGAAAAAGGAACTAAGCTTAAGGCTTTATGTTTAGATAATGGCGATGAGTATAACTCACATGAATTCAGCCTTTTTCGTCAGTCTAGAGGAATTTGTAGAGAGTTTACAACTCCTTATATCCCAATACAAAATGGTGTAGCTGGAAGGATGAATAGAACTATTCAGGATAGAGTATTTTCTATGCTGCATCAAGCAGCACAAGAGTTATGGACGAAGCCACCATATTATGATCATCTTTGAGTTTTTGGGTGTGAAACATATGTTCATATACCCAAGAATCTTAAACAAAAGTTGGACCATAAGTCAAAGAAATGCATTTTTCTTGGATATGGTCGAGAAGGACAATTTTGATATTGCTTATGGGATCCTCAAACACGATCAGTGATCAGAAGGAGTGATGTAATTTTCAATGAGTCTAAGATGCATAAACAACCCATTAAGGAGGTTTAAGTGAGAAGCGTGGTGTTTGAGAATACTACTCCTCTAGTTAGCATGCATAAAAATGCTGCACATAGGGATGTTTAAGAGAATATTTAATCAGATCACTCTGTAAGAAGTGGTCAAGAGGATTTTGAGATATCTGAGTGACACTAAGGACAAGTGCCTATGCTTAGGTAGAGGGAAAGCATCCATTATTGGTTACATAGATTCTGACTATGCTAGTTGTGTAGACAATCGTAAGTCTACATGAGGGTACATTTTTCATTTTGCCAAAGGTGCTATCTCTTGGAGATCTTGTCTTCAAGTGTACAAATGTTTCCATCACACAAGCAGAGTATGTTGTAGCAAGTGAGGCATGTAAGGAAGCATTGTGGATTTCTCGTCTTGCTTGTGATATGGGTCTACCTCAACATGTACCTCATTTACTCAGTGATAGTCAGAGTGCCACTGCTTTGGCTAAGAATATGGTCTATAATGCAAAGATAAAGCACATTGAGGTGACGTATCGCTTCGTTAGAGATTGCTTAGCTATTGAGCACATTATTCTTGAGAAGGTTAATACTTGATATAATGTTGTAGATGCTCTGACTAAAACTCTACCACATGATAGCTTTTCTCACTATTGTCACTTGATGGGGTTACTTGATTCATGATCTCACACCATCACTTGTATACTGTGTAACATGCCCATTAGGTGGGAGGTATGGTTTGTATACTTACACTCAAGTATTCTTGATCATTCTTCATTTTTTCTCCCAAAATAGGCATTTACTAGGAGATTGTTACCATTAGTGTCCATGTGAAAGGCCAAATGGCCATCAAAAACTTTTGAAAAGATATAGTGGTATAGTTAGCCACAAACTGTAAGTTTGACTTCATTTGTAACACCTAAGAAGTTTGTGTTGTTGCTCCCTATGTATTGCATTTTTCTGCGTATTCTGCAGCCTCTGTGTGGAGTACCATGTGTGACACTTAGAGCTCAATTTTCTACGCCAAGGATATCGTCATGGAGTTCTTGAAAAGGAGAACGCACTATGGTGCACCACCATCGAAATACTAAGTAGACAATGCTACTAGATGAGTTTGAACCCTATGAGATTCATGCCCAACCATATGTGGTCGAGCCGATGAACATGTTAGATGGTCTTTCCGATGATGAGGAGACTTCTTTCCTAGCAGCTAATCAAGATCTTTTGTCTCTAGGGATTATTGGTTTGCAACATGTCTTGGATTAGTGGTCATCTGCAACCTACTCAGTTTACCTAAATTCAAGAGAAGGATCTTCAGCAGAAGCGGATCCTTCTCCATTTCTTAAGCCTCATGCTCAGGATTTGTCAACATGCTCGTCTAAACCGTTTTGAGGGGTAGATGATAGCTCGGGGCAATAATTTTATGTTTCGGAAGAACAACTCTTAACTTGTAATTTAGGTGATTATTTTACTCCAAGCTAGTTAAAGTTAGTGGTACCCTAGAGGACATGTCTCTTCAAGATTTATTATTGTTATTGACTGAGTTTACTGATGTCTATGCCTGGAATTACAAGGACATGAAGGGATTAGTCCCCAAGAATTATTAGCATCCACTACAAGAAAAAAGGGGGCATATTGAGAACCCCAATGAAAAAAAAGAATGGGTTTCATCGCTTATGTGACGCTCTAAACTCAGAGCATCACATAAGCGAAATCCTTAAAAAAAAGACATCGTCGCATAAGTGACCCATGCTGTCACTTATGCGATGCTGCTTAGAGAGAGAGAGAGAGAGAGAGAGAGAGAGAGAGAGATGCACACACATGTACATATACACACATGCATATGCATACATACATACACACATGCATACACACATGCATACACACACATATGCATGCACACATACACATACACACATATACACATGCATGCACACATACACATACACACATATACACTCATATGCATATATACATACACATGCATACACACATACACATACACACACATATACATACACACATACATATACACACACATATACATACACACACATAGACACATGCATACACATATACACACACATACACTCACATGCATGCATACATACACACACATGCATATGCCTACATACACACACATATGCATACACACACATACACACACATACACACACATACACTCACATACAAACATATACATACACATGCATACACACACATGCATACACACACATACACATACACATACACATACACACACATATACATGCACACACATACACATACAAACACATACATACACACACATACACTCACATGCATACATACATACACAAACATACACATAGACACATATGCATACACACACATACACTCACATACACACATGCATACACATACACACACATACACATACACATCACACACATATGCATACACACACATACACATGCACACATATACATACACAAACACACACACATACACTCACATACACACATGCATACCATACACATACGCACACATATGCATACATACACATACACATACACATGCACACATATACATGCACAAACACACGCACATACACATATACACACACATGCATATTCATGCATATGCATACATACATACACACATGCACTCACATATGCACATATACATACACATGCATACACACACATACACATACACAAATACACACACATACATACACACATAGACACAGACAAATACACATATACACACACATACACATACATACACTCACATACACACATATACATACACATGCATACACACATATACATATACACACATACACATACACATATATACATACACACACATACACACATATACACGCATACACACACATACACACACATGCATACATACACACATGTGTACACATGCATATGCATACATACATACACACATGCATACACACACATACACATACACACACATACACTCACATAAAAACATACACTACACATGCCTACACATACATATACACACATTTGCACACACGCATACACTCACATACACATGCATACACACACATACACATACACATACACACACATATGCATACACACACATACAAATACACATACACACGCATACACATACACACATGCATACACACACATACACATACACATATATGCATACACACACATATACACACATACACTCACATACACACATATACATACACATGCATACACACACACATACACACACATACACACACATATACATACACAAACATATATACACATACACACACATACACATACACACACATACACATACACACACATACACATACACACACATACACATACACACACATACATACACATACATACACACAGACACACACATACACACACATACATACACACATAGACACACACATACACATACACACTTATGCATACATACATGCATATGCATACATCCATGCACAAGCATACATACACGCACATGCATATACATGCATATGCATACACATGCATATGCATACATACATACATACACATGCATACACACATATACACACACATATGCATATAGACACATACATACATACACACATAGACATACACTCAAATACAGACATATACATACACATGCATACGCATGCATACACACACATACACACATAGACACATACATACACATACACACACACATACACACACATACACACACACATACACATGCATATGCATATATACATACACACATGCATACATATACACATGCATACATAGACATGCATACATAGACATGCATACACACATACACACACATATACATACACATGCATACACACATACCCACATACACATACATACACATATACATACAAACACACATATACACAAACACACATAGACACACACACATACACATATACACACACATACACTCACATGCATACATACACATACATGCTCACACATATATATGCATACATACATACACTGCATACACACAAATACACACATACACACATACACCTATACATGAACACACATATGCATACACACACATACACACATACACCCACATACACACGTATACATACACATGTACACATACACACACATACACACAAATACAATCACACATACACATATATAGATATATACACACATACACTCACATACACACATATACATACACATACAAACACATACACACATACATACACACATGCATACACACACATACACATACACATACACATACACATACACATACACATACACATACACATACACATACACATACACATACACACAAATACAATCACACATACACATATACAGATATATACACACATACACTCACATACACACATATACATACACATACAAACACATACACACATACATACACACATGCATACACACACATAGACATACACATTCACATACACATACACATACACATACACATACACATACACATACACATACACATACACATACACATACACATACACATACACATACACATACACATACACATACACATACACATACACATACACATACACATACACGTACACATACACATACACATACACATACACATACACATACACATACACATACACATACACATACACATACACATACACATACACATACGCATACGCATACGCATACGCATACGCATACACATACACATACACATACACATACACATACACATACACATACACATACACATACACATACACATACACATACACATACGCATACGCATACGCATACGCATACGCATACACATACACATACACATACACATACACATACACATACACATACACATACACATACACATACACATACACATACACATACACATACACATACACATACACATACACATACACATACACATACACATACACATACACATACACATACACATACACATACACATACACATACACATACACATACACATACACATACACATACACATACACATACACATACACACACATACACATACACATACACATACACATTTCTCATACACATACACATACACATACACATTTCTCATACACATACACATACACATACACATACACATACACATACACATACACATACACATACACATACACATACACATACACATACACATACACATACACATACACATACACATACACATACACATACACATACACATACACATACACATACACATACACATACACATACACATACACATACACATACACATACACATACACATACACATACACATACACATACACATACACATACACATACACATACACATACACATACACATACACATACACATACACATACACATACACATACACATACACATACACATACACATACACATACACATACACATACACATACACATACACATACACATACACATACACATACACATACACATACACATACACATACACATACACATACACATACACATACACATACACATACACATACACATACACATACACATACACATACACATACACATACACATACACATACACATACACATACACATACACATACACATACACATACACATACACATACACATACACATACACATACACATACACATACACATACACATACACATACACATACACATACACATACACATACACATACACATACACATACACATACACATACACATACACATACACATACACATACACATACACATACACATACACATACACATACACATACACATACACATACACATACACATACACATACACATACACATACACATACACATACACATACACATACACATACACATACACATACACATACACATACACATACACATACACATACACATACACATACACATACACATACACATACACATGCACATACACATACACATACACATACACATACACATGCACATACACATACACATACACATACACATACACATACACATACACATACACATACACACACATATGCATACACATACACATACACATACACATACACATATACATACACATACATACACATACATAACAAACACAAACATACACATACACATGCATACATATACACACACATACATACACATACATAACAAACACAAACATACACATACACATGCATACATATACACACACATACCCACATACACAAACACATACACATGTACACCCATGGATACACACACATACATTCACATACACATACACACATTTATACATACGTGCATATACACACATGCACATGCATATACATACATGTATACAACAATACACATGCATATGTTGAGATATCAAGCTCAACATGTGATAATCCAGGATGACATGTATCACTTTTTCATTTCTTTGACATGTATAATGGTCATGCCGATATATGTCAGGGATACTTCATTGAGCTTTACTAGATTTATCTATCGAGAGTGATGGCACATTTGTTTCTTGCCAGCTCACTCATTCGCGGACATTAGGATTTTCCTTATGTATTGTTCTTTATATATTGCACGTTGTATTGTTGTTTTAGGTCATTCTTGTACATTCCTTTTGTGCTCCTCTTTGATTGTGAGAGTGTGTGTGTAAGCTCTCTTCCTTTTCTCCTTCCTCGTGACATGGTATCAGAGCCAATGTGGCTGTAGAGAGCTTGCAGAGAAGAGCGACGGTGAAGAGTACGTGAGGAGGTGTGGAGAAAACATGATTCACAAACTACCTCGAATTGCTACGAAAATTGGCATGAAGGTATAAGGCGTCAAAATATTTTGGGGAGTGATCCCTTTAGGGTCACTCGTATTTTTTAGATTTTTGTTTCGAAGCCATCTCAACCTACATCTCGAGCCTGCAAGGTGGGGCCCATAGAAAAACCAGAAATGGCAAACACAGATGGAATGATTGAGCTTATGAGTGATAAGCTGGAGAAGAACAACTTCCATGCTTGGAGATTTAGAATGACAAATTTCCTGATGGGAAAAGTGTTGATATATTTAGGTATTGATGTGTATGAACACACTAGGCCGTCAGGGCACTTTTTTCCCTCTTTAGGAGGTTTTTTTCCCTCGGCTTGTATATACGCATATAGCCCTAATGGGTTATGAATCTTTGTACATTCTAGTGGTAATACTTCAGTATTGTGTGTTGTTCTCCAAGCTTCTTCCTCTTCCTTGTGCTATTGCGTGCTTCCGTAGACCTCAAACTCCAACAATTGGTATCAGAGTAGGTCGTCACCCCTCTAGTCACACTCTCAAAATCGCAGGAAATTTGGTGAGCATACTCAGGGTGATTAGGAGATCAAAATAGCTTCGCTGTATGGTGCCGAAATCGTGATTTGAGCTCATTTTGGCCTCCGAATGCACCATCATATTTCATATTTTTGTGTCAGATATATATATATATAGGTTTTGGTTTACCAGTACAAGCATCTCAAATTCTTCTACAAGTCTAGCAGAACTTATTAGGGTAGTTATGTTCAAATTTTTCAGATACAATCATTTCCCTGCATCAGGGTATTTTAGTCAGTGGCCATGGCTGAAAGCAGTGATGTATTTTGTATGTTGGTTGTTGAGGATAAGTTTAATGGTATGAATTACCCATTGTGGGCTTATATGATGCATCATGTATTGGTCACAAAAGGAATGTGGAATATTGTGCAGGGTGTTGAAAAATGTCCTATTACACCTGCAAATACACGTAATGAAGTTGACGTAGATGGCAATGAAGATGATGATATTCTTCACGTTCCTATTCATGTTGCAGTTTCTACTACAGCTACTGTAGAGCAAATTTGTTGGGATGGCAGAGATGCTTATGCACATGCATTGATAGCCTTGTCTGTTAAACATTTCTTTATTCCTCACATTCGCTCTTGTAGAACAACTAAGGATGCTTGGGATACACTTACCACATTGTACCCGGCTAGGAATGAGGCTCGTGTTGCTTACCTTCGAAAACAGTTGGAGAATGAGCATATAAATGAAGGTGATTCTATGGATAGTTTTTTGACAAAGATCAAAGACTTGAAGGAACAATTGATTTCTACTGATGAAGTTATACCAGATAGCTCACTTGTCGAGACCATTTTGAATGGTCTTCCTTATTAATATCAGAGTTTTGCTTCTACTCTTGATTTGATGATGAAAGGCAATATAAATGCCTTGACATTTAAGGAGTTAGTCTCTGTTCTGTTGCAGGAAGATCAGTCTAGGTAGAACACGTCCATTATGCATGTTGCAGATCAAGCTTTCCTGGCTAGTCAGAAGGGCAAAGGTAAATGGAGCTCATTTAGTAGTAAGCAAAAATCTGCAAATGTTGCACATTTGAAGAAGGAAGACAAAGATGAGAAGAAACCAGAAAAGCAAAAATTCTTTTGTAAGTACTGTAAAGGAAAGATCATATCATAAGGAACTATCCAAAACTGTCTGCAAAAGAGGAAAAGAAAAGAGAGGATGGAATGGTTGTTGTAGAGGCCTCTACACCGATAACAGAGTCTGCTAATCTTGTGCAAAATGAAGAATGGGTGTTTACTATTGTTTGTAGTTTTGACCCATCTTCTCATGAGCAAATGTATGTCTATAGTAGACTCAGATGTTTGGTACTTTGATAGTTAGGCAACCAAACATATTACCTTGCATCACAATTTCTTCACTTCACTTGAACCTACCCCTATAGGAAATACTATCACATCTGCCAACAACTCCTCTTATCCTATCATGAGAGTTGGTAAGATCAATCTGACTACTGATAATGGTAGTTCTTTTACATTTTCAGATGCTTTATTTATTACAGGGATCAAGAAAAATCTGTTATCAGTTTCTGCATTAGCCAAGATTGGCTTGGTTGTGAAATTTGTTGATGACAGATGTACAGTTCATGATCTTTCAGATGGTGACATGATTATTGCTTTTGACATTTTATGTCATGGGCTGTATAAGCTCATAGACTGAAAAATCTGTGAATGATTCAGCATGTGCAATACATGATTCTTAGGCTATGTGAGATGCAAAGCTTTGGCATGCATGCTTTGGTCATATGAATTTTGCTGGTTTGCTATACCTACAAAAATATGAAATGGTGTCCTCTTTGCCCAAACTCTAGGCACCCGAAAAACATGTCTATGAAGTCTATATTTTGGGCAAAATGCAGTGTTCCTCGTCCCCAAAAGATGGTTCAATTCAAGCTACTAAGAAATTGCAGCTTGTTCATAGTGATGTATGTGGATTTTAGCTTCTGCAAGTTTGCATGTCCAATTTGTTTGTGCCAGATCTCGATATCAGCAATAACTCCTCCACCTTTTGCCAACATGGTTGCACTCATTTCAGGAATCTTCACATTTAAGGTGAACATCTTACCCACTTTATTGCCTTTGGCAATCAATCTTCCATCTTGTTTGTACTCTTCTACATACAACCCATCAACATTGAACCTGACTTGTAATCCCTAGTCAACCATTTGTCCAACAGAAACCAAATTCTTTGTTATATTTGGAACATGCAGCACATCAGCAAGATGTTTTACCTTCTTGTCCTCCATAGATAGTGCTATGTTTCCTGTATGCTCGATAGGATGTGATGTGTCATCACCTATTTCAAAACATGTAGGAACTGACAATTTTTGCAAACTACTAAACCATGTCACATGACTGCTCATGTGATTTGAAGCTCCTGAATCAACATACCAGACATTATCATTCAATTTTGAAACATCAGTGGACATCGTATTCATCATGTGATGTTGAACCATCTGCATTTGTGGATGTATAGTTGTTTCTCATAATCATCTGCAATTGTGGATGCATAGTTGTTTTAGTGCCTTCTATTATTTTGATTCTTCAATCTAAAATCACATTCAAAGCATCCAAGTTTACCACAATTCTAGCATCCTTTACTATCATTACCTGAATCATTTCTTTGGAAATTTCATGGCTCCCCTTACCTGAATCATTTCTTTGGAAATTTCATGGTCTCTTTGGCTCCCCTTACCTCGAAACTGTCCTCTACCTCCTACATGATTCTGATGTTGACCTTGGGCTTGGTTACTATTTCCTCTTCCACTTTCGAAACCTATACCTCTACCTCTTCCTCTGTCAAAGTAGAATACCTGCTCATAACTAGGTTTTCCTTGGGAGTTTGAGTCCTCAACAAAATTCTTTTCTTCAATAATCAACATGGACACAAGATCAACAAAATTTGGAATATTATCCTTGGTCTGTATAAAAGTTTTGAACTGCTTATATGCAGCTCCTAAACAACGAATGCACACTTCCACCTTATCATCATCATCTACAATCACGCAAATAGATGCAAGTGATTCACATGCTTTTGCTTTTTAGGGTGTAGTAACTTATCGACATGTTCTTTTTCTCGAGTGTATGGAGCTCGTTCTTGAGTTGCAATTTTTGTGCCGTTGTATTGGTCTCATACAATGTGACCAAACTATTCCAAGCCTCTTTCAGAGTCTTAGCATCCTATATGTGCCCAATCATGCTATCTTGTATACTAACAGATAGCCAATACATTACCTTTTATGATCCTTGATTCCATTCCTCATATGCTCTTAACTGGTCCACAATCCGATTCCTCTCTAGTAGCTGCGGAGCATTTTTGTTCTCTCCTTTGATGTACTTCCAATAGCCTTTTTGTTGGAGTTTGAGATCTACGAAAGCACTCAAATAACACAAGGAAGAGGAAGAAGCTTGGAGCACAACACATAATACTGAAGTATTACCACTAGAATGTACAAAGAATCGTAACCCATCAGGGCTATATGCATATATACAAGCCGGGGGAAAAAAACCTCCTAAAGAGGGAAAAAAGTACCCCGGTGGTCCTAGTGTGTTCACACACATCACTACCTAAATATATCAATAAATCCCCCTGGGAGTGATGCGGTGAACAAGGAGCTCGCACTCATATATAATGAAGTTCCAAGCTATGTGGAATCAATCCACAAAAGGAAGTAAGCCCAAAGCTTTGTGAAAAGCTTCAACCCTCTTCCTAGGCAGAGCCTTCATGAAAAGGTCTGCAATGTTCTCCTGCGTGGGCACATATGCCAAGATGATCTCTCCAGAAGAGAACCTCACCCTAACATAATGATAATGCACCTCAATGTGCTTAGTGTGAGCATGGAACACAGGATTCCTCGCAATTGCCAATGCGCTCTGACTCTCAATGAAGATGAAGGTGGCAAAAGACTGACCAACACCCAAATTAGCCATAAGGCATCTGAGCCACACACACTCAATAGTCGCTATGAAAGCTGCCCTATACTCAGCCTCACGGCTGGAAGTGACAATAGTAGGCCGCTTCTTGCTCAACCAAGATATACATGAGCTACCAAGCATGAAGCAAAACCCACTAGTGGACACACGAGTGTCATAGCAACCATTCTAGTTAGAGTTAGAAAAAGCATGTAAATATGACAGTAGTGATCCCCCTTGGGATAAAACAACCCAAGTAGACAGGCTCAAGGTGCAAAAGATGCACTTAACTGCCTGCCAATGCTTGACACTTGGGCAATGTATAAAATTGCTCATCTGTGAGACAAAAAACTGAATATCTAGCCGAGTAATGCACAACTAAATCAAGCATCCAACAACCTACTGCTAGAGAATGGCATCAAATGCATCTCCAACATCATGAAGACTCAATCATAAACCTCTCTCCATAGGAGTGACAATAGGTTTACACTCTTCAATGCCAAAATGTGGCAATAATGTGTCAATATATTTTCTTCAAAAAAAAGCCATTCCACCATCAACTTTCATAAACTGAATGCCCAAATAATGATGCAAATGCCCCAATTTAGACATCTCAAATGAGGCATGCAAATCAGCCTTAAAATCAGCGATATGATTCTCATGAGGACCAGTGAGTAGCATGTCATCAACATACACAACAATGATTAGAAGCACATCATTAGCATGCTTAACATATAAGGTGCTTTGAGTTGGACTGTTCTCAAAACCATGTGCAATCAGATAGGCATGCATCTTTTCATACCAAGCATGTGGTGCTTGCTTTAAATCATATAATGCCTTCTTTAACCTGCATGCTTGGTTTTCATGCCCTTTTCTGCACAAAGCCATAAGGCTGAAAAACATACACTTCTTCATGCAAGTCACCATTCAAAAATGCAGTTTTAATGCCCAACTGATGTACATTCCAACCATGATGAGCTGCAAGTGCACAAATGCTACGAACACTAGTCATTCGGCATGTAGCTGCAAGATCTCATCAAAATCAATGCCTCTTTCCTATGCATAACCCTTTGCAACAAGCCTAGCCTTATACTTGTCAACTGTTCCATCAGGTTTACACCATCTTGTATACCCACTTAGTGCTAATGGCCTTCTTGCCAAGAGGCA
This sequence comes from Ceratopteris richardii, assembly GCA_020310875.1. NCBI lineage: Eukaryota > Viridiplantae > Streptophyta > Polypodiopsida > Polypodiales > Pteridaceae > Ceratopteris > Ceratopteris richardii. Next base: position 73,162,553 of record CM035406.1, on the reverse strand, counting down.
ATTCATATACAGACCAGGTAGCATTTTTCATGATAGCATCATATTCAGATTGCATTGCAACCATCCAATGTTCAGAATTTTGTGCTTCATCAAATGAAATAGGCTCAGTCTCATCGTAGAGACTAGAGGTAGCCATAGCATAGCAATCTAATGCAAAAGAGGCACTATGAGAGCCTGAACGAGTATGGTATGAAAAAGGTGCATCTAATTTGTTGTCATGCAAAGTCTTCGCGAGCCATTTTGGCATAGTTTTTGCCTCCTTGATATCAGCTCTCTCATCAATAAGTGCATCATGTAAATCTACATTAGAAATAGAATAATCTGCATCATCACATGAAACCTGTAAAAGCTGAGAAGTTGCCTCATTGGGACCAATGCTAGACTCTCCACCTATAAAAAGAGGTAGCAAAGTATCATACATGCCTTTGGAGCTAACAAATGTCTCTTTCGTACATGAAAGTAAAGGCTAAATATCATCTTCCACAAAAACAACATCATGACTAACCAATCAGGCACTAATGCATATGCGAGACAACCAAAAACACGTAGATGAGCAATAGATGGCTTGTGACCATGCCAAGCCTCATATGGAGTGATAGATTGCACTGCTTTAGTGAGACACTTGTTAAGTACATATGCTGCACACATAATAGCCTCAAGCGAGAAATTATGTGGTAAAGCCTGACTCTTGACCATACACCTCACCATTTTTTCTTTCCCTGAGGTTATATATATGCATATAGCCCTAATGGGTTATGAATCTTTGTACATTCTAGTGGTAATACTTCATTATTGTGTGTTGGGCTCCAAGCTTCTTCCTCTTCCTTGTGATGTTCGAGTGCTTCTGTAGACCTCAAACTCCAACAAAAAGGTTATTGGAAGTACATCGAAGGAGAGAACAAAAATGCTGCGCAGTTACCAGAGAAGAATCAGACTATGGACTAGTTAAGAGCATATGAGGAATGGAATCAAGGAGCATGAAAGGTAATGTATTGGCTATCTGTTAGCATACAAGATAGCATGATTGGGCACACCTAGGATGCCAAGACTCCGAAAGAGGCTTGGAATAGTTTGGTCACATTGTATGAGACCAATGCAAAGGCACAAAAATTGCAACTCAAGAACGAGCTGCATACACTGGAGAAAAAGGACATGGCAATAAGTGACTACACCCTGTAAAGCAAAAGCATATGTGAGGCACTTGCATCTATTAGCGTGAATGTAGATACGATGATAAGGTGGAAGTGTGCCTTCATGGTTTAGGAGCTGCATATAAGTAATTTAGAACTTCTATATAGACCAAGGATAATATTCCAAATTTTGTTGATCTAGTGTCAATGTTGATTATTGAAGAAAAGAATCTTGGTGAGGACTCAAACTCCCAAGGAAAACCTAGTTATGAGCAGGTATTCTACTCTGACAGAGGAAGAGGTAGAGGTAGAGGTTTCGAAAGTGGAAGAGGAAACAATAACCAAGCAACCCACTATTGCTTTGAACAATACAAAGGCTAAGTATAGAGGTGCTGCAGCGGCAGCATGCGAGGCATCATGGCTAAAGATGCTACTTACAGATTTAGGTGTGGAAGTGCAAAAGCCTATCATCATCTATTGTGATAATCTTAGTAGAATACAATTAGCACGGAACCCTGTTTCTCATGCTAGAACAAACCATATTGAGGTACATTATCACTTCATCAGAGAGAAGGTATTAGTATGTGATATTGATCTTGTTTATGTGAGAGCACATGAGCAGGTTGCTGATATTTTCACTAAAGCACTTGGAGCAGAGGAGCTGAAGAAGTTTCGAAAAATGCTTGGATTAGAGGACATGACATTGAGCTTGAGGGGGAGTGTTGAGATATCAAGCTCAACATGCGATGATCCAGGATGACATGTATTACTTTTTCATTTCTCTGACATGTATAGTGGTCATGTTGGTATATGTCAGGGATACTTTATTTGAACTTTACTAGATTTATCTACCAAGAGTGATGGCACATTTGTTTTGTGCCAGCTCACTCATTCGTGGACATTAGGATTTTCGTCATGTACTATTCTTTATATATTGCACTTGCTCTATTGTTGTTTTAGGCCAGTCTTGTGCATTCCTTTTATGTAATAGAAGAAGAAGAAGAAGAAGAAGAAGATCATTCTTCCTTGCCTCAATCTGTGTGTGTGCTCCTCTTTGATTGTGAGAGTGTGTGTGTGAGCTCTCTTCCTTATCTCCTTCCTCGTGACAACATACACATATACACATACATGCATACACACATGGACACATATACACATAGATGCATTCACACACACACATACATGCATAGATAGACACAGACACACACATACACATGCATACACACATGCACATGCATACACACATGCACACATACACATACATGCACACATACACATACATGCACACATACACATACATGCACACACATACATTCTTACACACATACACATGCATACACATATACACATACATGCATACACATACACACATATACACATGCATACACACATGCATACACACATACACATACATGCATACACACACATGCATATGCACATGCACACACACATACACATACACATACACATACACATGCATGCATACACATACACATGCATAGACACATGCACACACATACACATACATGCCTACACACATGAACATGCATACACACATACACATGCATACACGTATACACATACATGCATACATATACACACATATACACATACATAACAAATACAAACACAAACACAAACACACACACACATATTCACACACATACATGCATACACATACACACACGTACACACACACATAAACACACACTTACACATACACACACATAAATAACAAACACAAACATACACATATACTGTTGATAATTTAGGTACTGATGTGTGTGAACACTCTAGGACTGCCCGGGCACTTTTTTCCCTCTTTAGAAGGTTTTTTTTCCCTGGCTTGTATATATGCCTATTGCCCTAATAGGCTACTTATCTTTGTACATTCTAGTGGTAATACATTCAGTATTGTGTGTTGTGTGCCAAGCTTCTTCTTCTTCCTTTGTGATGTTCGTGTGCTTCCTCAGATGTCTAACTCCAACAATTGGTATCAGAGCAAGTTGTCACTTCATCTAGGGCATCGTCCACACCTCTCCAATTGCACTCTCGGAATCACACAAAATTGGGTGAGCATACTCAGGGTGTTTCAGAGATCAAAATAACTTCAATTTGTGGTGCCAAAATTGTGATCTGAGCTCGTTTAGGCCTCCGAATGCACTATCGTAGTGCTTGTGCAAGCTATTTCATCTTTTTGTGCCAAAGATATATACAGGTTTTAGTTCACTAGTATAAGCATCTCAAAGTTTGCTACAGGTCTAGCAGACTATAGGTCTAGCAGAACTCGTTTGGGTAGTTCTGTTCAACTTTTTCAGATACAATCATTTTTCTGCATCAAGGTATTTTAGTCAGTGGCCATGGCTGAAAGCAGTGATGTATTCCGTATGTTGGTTGTTGAGGATATTGTGGGCTTATGTGATGCATCATGTATTGGTCACAAAAGGACTATGGAATATTGTGTAGGGTGTTGAAAGACGTCCTCTTATACCTGCAAATATAGGTACTACAAATACAAGTACTGAAGCTAATGCAGATGGTGTCGAAGGTGGTGGTATCCTGCAGATTCTTATTCGTGCTGTTGTTTCTATTGCACCTACTTCAGAGCAAATTCATTGGGATGGCAGAGATGATCAGGCACATGCATTGATAGCTTTGTCTATCAAACGTGCCATTATTCCTCACATTTTCTCTTGTAAAATAGCTAAGGATGCTTGGGATACACTTACCACATTGTACCAGGCTAGGAATGAGGCCCGTGTTGCTTACCTCCAAAAACAATTGGAGAGTGAGCACATGAATGAAGGTGATTTTATGGACAGTTTTTTGACAAAGAACAAGGATTTGATGGAACAATTGATTTCTGCAGATGAAGTCTTTCCTGACAGTTCACTTGTGCAGACTGTTCTGAATGGTCTTCTTGACTCATATAAGAGTTTTGCTTCTACTCTTCGTTTGATGATGAAAGGCGATCCAAATGCCTTAACATTTGAAGAGTTAGTCTGTTTTGTTGCAGGAAGACCAGTCTAGGTAAAACATGTCTATTATGCATATTGCAGATCAAGCTTTCTTGGCTAATCAGAAGGGCAAAGGTAAATGGAGCTCTTCTACTAGTAAGCAAAAATCTACAAATGTTGCACATTTGAATAAGGAAGACAAAGATGAGAAGAAATCAGAAAAGCAAAAATTGTATTGCAAATACTGTAAAGCAAATGATCATGTCAATAAGAGTTGTCCAAAACTGGTTGCTCAAGAGGCAAAGAAGAAAGATGCTTAATGGTTGTTGCAAAGGCCTCTACACCAAAAATAGAGTCTGCTAATCTTGTGTAGGATGAAGAATGGGCATTTACTACTGTTTGCAGTTTTGACCCATCTTCTCATGAGCAGTGCATGTCTGCAGTAGACTCAGATGTTTAGTACTTTGATAGTGGGGTGACCAAACATATTACCTCGCAATGCAATTTTTTCTCTTCACTCAAGCCTGCCCCTAAAGGGAATACTATCACATGCACCAACAACTCCTCTTATCCTGTCATGGGAGTTGTTAAGATCATTCTGACTACTGCTAATGGTAGTTCTTTCACTTTTTTGGATGCTTTATTTGTACCAAGGATCAAGAAAAATTTGTTATCAGTTTCTGCATTAGCCAAGATTGGCTTGGTTGTGAAATTTGTTGATGACAGATGTACAATTCATGATGTGTCAAATGGCGACATCATTATTGCTTTTGGCATTTTATGTCGTGGGATGTATAATCTCATAGACTATGAAAGATCTGTAAATGATTTAGCATGTGCAGTACATGATTCTCAGGCTATGTCAGATGCAAATCTTTGGCATGCACGCTTTGGTCATCTGAATTTTGCTAGTTTCTATGCCTATAGAAATTTGAAATGGTGTCCTCTTTGCCCAAACTTGAGGCATGCAGAAAACATGTTTGTGAAGGCTATATTTTGGGAAAAATGCAACATTCCTCCTTTCCAAAAGATGGTTCATTTTGGGCTACACAAAAATTGTAGCTTATACATAGTGATGTTTGTGGTCCTATGCAGACACCTTCTTTTGGAAACTATCTTTACTTTGTGACTTTGATCGATGATTTTTCCAGGCATGCATGGGTATATCCATTGAAGGAAAAGTCCAAAGTGTTTATGTGCTTCAAATAGTTTCTAGTTTTGGCCGAAAATGTGTCAGCATGTAAAATGGGCACCCTCCATTTTGATCGAGGGGGGCAATATATGTCTTCTAACCTTAATGCATTTCTGGCTGAACATGGGATAAAACATCAGTGTACAGTGCCATATACACCTCAACAGAATGGAGTTGTTGAACGAAAGAATAGGTCACTCATGGAGATGGCGAGGTGTATGGTCAAGAGTCAGGCTTTACCACATAGTTTCTGGCTTGAGGCTATCATGTGTGCATCATATGTACTTAACAGGTGTCCCACTAAAGCACTGCAGTCTATCACTCCATATAAGGCTTGGCATGGTGGCAAGCCATCTGTTGCTCATCTGCATGTTTTTGGTTGTTTGACATATGCATTAGTTCCTGAACAACATCGCATAAAATTGGATGATAAAGTAGTAAAATGTATTTTTGTTGGGTACAGTTCTAAAAGCAAAGGCTATCGTCTGTATCATCCATAGAATAAACGCATTCTGGTTAGCTGTGATGTTTTTGTGGAAGATGCTACTCAGCCCTTAGTTTCATGTACTAAGGAGACATCTATTAGCTCCAAAGACCTGTATGATACTTTGCTGCCTCTTTTTATAGGTGGATAGTCTAGTGCTAGTCCTAATGAGGCAACTCCTCAACTTTTGCATGTTTCATGTGATGATGCAGATCATTCCATTTTTGATGTAGATTTTTATGATGCACTTGTTGATGAGAGAGCTGATATTGAGGAGGAAAAAACTATGCCAAAATGGTTTGTGCAGACTTTGCTTGACAACAAATTAGATGCACCTTTGTCATATCATACTCGGTGAGGCTCTCATAGTGCCTCTTTTGCATCAGATTGCTATGCTATGGCTGCGTCTAGTCTCTATGATGAGACTGAACATGTTTCATTTGGTGAAGCATAAAATTTTGAACATTGGATGGCTGCAATGCAATCTGAATATGATGCTATCATGAAAAATGGTACCTGGACTTTATGTGACTTGCCTCTTGGCAAGAAGGCCATTGGCACTAAGTGGGTATATAAGCTGAAGCGTAAACCTGATGGAACAGTTGACATGTATAAGGCTAGGCTTGTTGCAAAGGGTTATGTGTAGGAAAGAGGCATTGATTTTGATGAAACCTTTGCTCCTACTTGCCAAATGACTACTCTTTGTAGCCTTTATGCACTTTTAGCTCATCATGGTTGGAATGTACATCAGTTGGACATTAAAAACACATTTCTCAATGGTAACTTGCATGAAGAGTTGTATGTTTTTCAGCCCCGTGGCTTTGTGCAGAAAGGGCATGAAAACCAAGTTTGCAGGTTAAAGAAGGCATTATATGGTTTAAAGCAAGCACCACATGCTTGGTATGAAAAGATACATGCCTATCCAATTGCACATGGTTTTGAGAATAATCCAACTGAAAGCACCTTATATGTTAAGCGTGCTAATGATGTGCTTTTGATCATTGTGGTGTATGTTGATGACATGCTACTCACTGGTCCTCATGGCATGCATATTGCTGATTTTAAGGCTGATTCGCATGCCTCATTTGAGATGTCTGATTTGGGGCATTTGTATCACTATTTGGGCATTCAGTTTATGCAAGTTGATGGTGGAATCGATTTGTGTCAAATGAAATATATTGACACATTATTGCAGTGTTTTGGCCTTGAAGACTGTAAGCCTATTGCTAGTCATATGGAGACAGGTTTATGATTGAGTCTTCATGATGATGGAGATGCATTTGATGTTGTTCTCTATCAACAGGCTATTGGATGCTTGATTTACTTATGCATTACTCGGCCAGATAGTTAGTTTGCTGTCTCATAGATGAGCAAGTTTCTGCTTTGCCTAGGTGTCAAGCAGCTTTCCGCAAAGCTTTGGGCTTACTTCCTTTTGTGGA